>VWZQ01008065.1:1104-49226 GCA_013397015.1 Myiagra hebetior
CTGTTTTTCACTTAAGAAAAATTGAACTATATTCAGTTCAAAAACAGACATAGAAATCTGTTCAGTCCATAGAAATCTGATTTTATTTTCTTTCCTCTTCTTTTTTTTCTTTAGATTTTGGAAATTAAATATAAATCTGCAACAGTTTTATAAATATATAATAGTTTATTTACTGGATCACAAAAAAATATACTTGAATACATTAAGATTTACCTTCTTACCAATGCCGTGATGGTTTGTTTGGTGAATCTGATGAACAGCTCAAGTAGTAAAATTTTTAATGATATTTTGTGAATATAGTGCTTCATATCAAAATGTTCTCTCTGTTTTGAAAGTGCAAGTCTGTGCCAACTTTACAAAGGTTAACTCGGAAACTAAATGATCTCTTAATCATTCATTTACTTCTGGATTATGTTGCTCTTTTTATTCACCAAATGTTTTCCTAAAATATTACTTGAATTAAGGTGATCAAGAAATCATTACAGTAGTCTTTCTCTGGAAGAGAACAGACAATAGTAAAGCATAGTAAGCAGTGCTTCCAGTTAGAAAAGTACAATGCTTTGAGAAGATTTTCTTCAAACACAAGAAGGAGTGAATTAACCCATCATATGGTCCCTGGTGAGTAGGTTATAAGGAAGTAATACAATGAGGTACAGACAAATCCTAGAATATCTGTTAGCAGTTGGTTTGAAAAGAAAAACTATCATGATTAAGGGGTCAAAGTTTCATTACAGTGCTGGTGTGTCATCACTAGAAATACTGCATCTGGGTGGGAAATGCTTCAAGAAGTCACATAAACCTGATAATTTGGGATTCATTCATTATGGTGCATGGGAAAGTATTGCTAAAATACTCCAGGAATGCCTTCTACACACTTAATTCATTCAGTCTACAGGAAAGCCTTAGTAGAAAAAATTTATTAGATGTGACTGGTGAATTCCACTGAAATGTCCCTAATGCCATGAAAAATTCAAATAGAACTGACTTTGCTTATCTACATTTTCTTAACTAAACTAAAGTTACCTTGTATGCAGGTATCCAGTTTTAATAGCTTAGCTGATTCATGGTAATATATTAATATGCTCATGATATTTCACATGGAATCTGAGCCTTAATAGGAACAAAGGGTAAAAAGTAAAACCACAGTGATTTCAGGCAAAAGACATATTCAACAAGCAAAACATACTACTGAGAAAAATAAAATGTATTAAAAATTTATATAAGACACAAAGATATGCAACCTGGTCTTTCTCAGAGTGCCGTAACTGTCTTCCCAGGACAGAGGTTATGGCAACAAGCCTGCCAGACTTAAAGTGCTCTTTCAAGCAAATGGTGTAATTCTGAGGGCTGTCCTGTGCAGCCTTGTAGGCCCCTTCCAATTCAGGAGAGTCCGTGATATGCATTAGACCAGAGCATTACTTTTTCTACTTACATTCCTTAAGAAGTGATGGGTCAGAAAGCTGCTATCAGAATGTTAATAAAATAATTAGGTTACATGGCTTCTATGCCTGAATGTGAAGATACTGAAAATGTAACCTAATTCAAGAAGTGTAGGATAATTAGAGGACCTACTGAATTGACTGCGTTGCAGATCTTGAAAAGGAGAACTTAATGGACTGGATGTTATCCTGATTTTGACTGGGATAGGAGTTTATTTTCTTCTCTGTAGCTGATCAGTGCTGTGTTTTGTATTCAGTGTGAGAATAAAGTTGATAATGCACAGATATTTTGGCTGTTACTAAGTGGTGCTTACCCTAAGTCCTTGACTTTCCAGTTTTTCATGCTTTGCCTGTGAACAGGTGCACCAGAAGCTGGGAGGGAGCACAGCCAAGGGAGCTGAGCTGAACCGGCCAAAGGGATATTCCATAGAACATCATGTTTGGTATATAAACTGGGAGGAGCTACTGGGAAGTGGGAGGAAGTCAGCCGGTGATTACCAATTGTAATGTATATCACTTGTTTCTGTTAGGATTTATTTCCCTCTTACTATTATTATTTTTTATTAATTTTGTTTCCATTATTAAACTCTTCTTAACTGACCAGTTCTTTTTTTTTTCCTTTCCTGATTCCCCTCCCCAGCTCATTGGTAGGGGAAAGGACTGAGCAGCTACATGTATTTAGTTAACAGCTGGGGTTAAACCATGACAGATGTTTGCAAGTGGTGTCATAAAGAATCAGTTCTGGAAACATTTTGAAAATGTCAATGATGTTCAAACTATGAAAGTACAATGAAGGGTATTTATGACATGAATTTTGAATCATTTTTACATAGCAAGATGAGGTAAGCTATTTTGGAAGCTGCAGTAATAGGGATGAACTAGATTGTAAAGGTGTAAAGTTCAAGGTTTATATATCTGAGATTATTAATGAGAATTCAGAATGGAGCTGTGATCTAATCCCTTGTAAATAAGGTAAAATACAATTAATCACAATAGCGATACAGCCCTGAATGAGGAGAATATGACCACAAAGTACAAAAGACAAATAATTGCCAGTAAAAATGATGAAACATTCCTTTGGAAGAGAGTTGTTTTGCTTCTCTTTCTAAGGAAGTCAAATAACGAAATTTTTTTTTGACTGAAACTTCTGTCATTGCTGTACTTCAAGGCAGAAAAGGGCTTAATCAAAATGACAAAATAAGGCTAGAAAGGTAATAGAAAATATATATCACAGAGATTTCTTGACTGGGAATACAAGAACAGAGTCCTCGTAAACTCAATTTCACATCCTAAGAAGAAGGAAAACATTTTTTGTTGTAAATTTAGTTTTGCAATGTGCTGAACAATGAACTCTATTACGGGAGCAATATATATCCTAAAATGAGACTATGTAATCCTGTTAGTGAAGCTGAGTTTACATAGTTTTGTGTCCTTTGACATAATTTTTAGCTGTTACTTTTATAACTGTATGAAACTGTAAGATTAACTCAAAAACATCATTAAAAGGTAAAAAGTCATCTACCTTTAAAACTGATTTCTTACTAACCTCATTATTCTTGAGTGCTGTGAAATCAGATTTTGTGTCATAAATACAGAATTCATGAGGAGAAAAGATCTATTAAAGAGCAAATCATCCAGATTCTGAAATACTATAAATTATCATCTGAGGCAGATGTGTTTAAACATCTCATTTCAATTTGTTTAAACTGCACTGCCAGTTCATGAATGATTAAGTCCATGAGCAAATAAAATAATGAGAGAATTTTCTTCAATAACATCAAAATCACTAGGTATGAAATAAAGACTCTTACTTCCTTAAATACAAATTTTATACCCTGGTAATATGTATGTATAAAATTTCTATTACAATAAAACCTATATTTTAATGTAGTGCAGTGCATTTCAAAAATTATACAAAATTAGATCATAACATCCTTTTAAGTCATATGCTATCTTTGGTAGTGTTCAGATGTTCTGTAAGACAGAAATAAGCAAGAATCAGGAGTTTGCCATCACTATTAAGTAAGTCTCTTCCTGAATACAAAGAATAAAAAGTTGTGGTTTGTTTTATACAACAGCAAACAACTTTTGGAAGTCTGCCAATTTCCAAATTGATTATAATTGAGTATTTTAAACTCTAGAAAGCAGGGTCTCATTTAAGGTTGTGTTTGTGTCAGTGCATAAAGCCAGAGCCAGATTTCAGTTTTGCTAGGTTGCTTAGGAAATAACAATATTTAAATGTGATTGTGCATCACCAGCAGTTTTTCAGTTCACATAGATCAATATGGACCAAATCCTGACATCATTACTCAGGGAAAATATTCACTAAAGTCATAAAGTGGGAGAATTTTGTGGTAGATGTGGTCCAAAGAGAGGATCTATGGGAAGTTATTGCAGGCACTGGAAGGCAGTTAGAACAATGTACTCCAAGGATAGAGATGAGATTAAATTTTGATATTCAATGCCATGCCAGGTTATGAAGTTAGGTCATTAACTATTAATCCTGAGAAATGAGTACTGACCTTAATACTAATATGTGTGGGTTCACTTTTCTGTTAATGAGCATAACTATACCCATCTCCTTGGCTACTTGTGTACAAGAATAATGATATCACAAAATATGATATAAAGTAATGGATTAAAATTCAATACTGTCTTTGTAATTTTCATGATGAACCTAATTTTAAGTCTGCATTCAATTGTAAGAAAAAATACAAAACAGAACAAGTTGAAAATACATTTCTAGTAGCATTATTCTGCTAAACAAATGGACAATGATGACATTAACTAGATAAAAGTCAGATGCCATATGTCACAGTAAGCTCTGAAGAAGGGTTGCTCTTTCTACCCATTTAACCCTCTGAAATGCAGAGAATATAAGATTTAATGTGATTTTCCTTGAAATAAAAAAAATAAGTACCTCAGCTTTCCAAAGTCTGATATGATTATAAATATTTCATAGGTAAATATGCTGCAAGGTGTTCAATCAATATATTGTAAAGAATAGTTTCATGCAGACAGCTATGGACAACTTTTTATAGTGACAAGTTTTCATTTATCATGTTTGCTTTTATAGACTACTCTTCTGTCAGCAGGAGGTTCAAATTCAAAGTTTTTCTGGTTGCTTTAAAGTCTCAGACTAAAAATGTAAGATATTCTTAGGTTGTTTATATACAAATATGCGACAATTAAGAAAAAAAATTATTCCAGCTCTGCTGTAGCTATGGCAACCACCTTCCACTGTGCTTCATTTAGATAAATAAATCTGACAGCTAATAAGAATGAGTTTTAACATATTTTATTCATGATAGAATTTCTTGAATGTTATTTTCTTGGGAAAATGCATTAAAAAATGTATTACTTCTCCATTAAGAGAAAGGATCTCTGCCAGAAAAAGTGTGTTCTATAACTTAATGTTCAATTTTAGTTCCTAGATATGAAGTTTAAAATGCATTTTGCCTTTGTTCTTTATTTTACTCAGCTGGGGAAAATGGACTTTGGCAAAAGTCTTAGCTCTAGTGAAACTATATATTTCAAAGTAGTTCACCAGCATGCCTTTGGTATCTCAATCTCCTCTATCTTATATATATAACTTATACATACATATTTTACAGTCAGGGCCCAGAGAATCAAAAAACAGAGCCATTAATAAATTTAGAAATATAAAAACATGCTGTGAAATCAGGTCTCTGTTAGTGCTGTTCAGTGCCAGTTTATGCCTATTTATTTCAGCATTGCCATCATCCCCCTTTCACATGTCGACAGTCCTTTTCCTTTTGATGATACTGATTCCTCCCTGATGCCACAGAGAATTAATCCCTGAAGGACATTTACCCAGCAGAAACCTCTCTTACAAAAGAAAAGGATAGCATGTGTCAGTTTCAGACATGACCTAAGTTTAGATTCCTAACTTGGGTCAATGGAAACGATTCCCCATAAATAGTCTTAGAACAAGAACATAGTTCAATACTCTTAGTCACCTGAAAGTCTCTGAAATCCCAAACTTTTTCCTTTAAAAATTTACTCACTAAATGTGAAAATACCTTTGAAACTCAAGACTGCAAACCACATTGAAATCAGAAGGCAACCTTCCCATTGACTATAATATACATTAAAACTGTCATTTGATATTTTTTTCCTAGTTTTGTAAAACATTGGCTTATTATTTCAGAACCTATAGCACAGGTAGAAAAATAATGTTTATATAGTACTGAAGTACAAAAAACCCTCTTGTTCTCAGACAGAAAAATAATTAGATATTTTTAATATGTCCCCAAAGATGCATTCAAGAGCAGTGAATGTGTGTTACTGTTTTAAAATGTATCCTTACAAAGCACACTAAAATGAATATATTTAATAGAACTTTGAAAATCTTCATGAGGACATCAGAAAGATAAAATATTACTTCGAAGTGAAATGAAGTTCTGAAACTCTCAGTGCCTCGCACCAGTAACTCAATTAAGCTTTGAAATAGAATGCATGGTAAATATATGACTTACAGTGCTTTAATTATTTGGACTTTTGTATCAGGAGTCTGTGTGGGCAAATCATAAACCACAAAGTTTAGAACTAGAAATCTCTTTAATTTTTCTTCTCAGCCATCTCTAAGAAAGGCAATATTATCTCAAAATACTTTATTAAAATAAAATAGTTTTTCAGTCATGTTCAATTGCTTTGAAGCAGGATTGAGTGTCACGCATTCTTCATCTGATGGCTTTTAAAAACATGAAACAATGTAAAAGATTAAGAAATCATTCCAGTTTGTGTTATAACTTCAATGTCATGGCTGGCTTCTTGGGTACCCACCCAGCTGTTCCCTCAATCGCCCAACTCAGATGGAGAAAATAAGATGAAAATGGGTTGAGATAAAGGCAGTTTACTAAAGAAAAAGAGAAGGTCAAATGTAAAAGCACATGAGATTAAGCAAAAAGATTTGTTTTCTACTTCCCATGAGTAGTCATTGTCCAGCAATCTCCCAGTAAGTAGGGCCTCAGAGTGCTTAGCGACCTCTTGCAAAGACAAAAGCCTTAATAACAAATGCTCTCTCTGTCTCCTCTTTTCTCTGAGCTATCACTGCTGACCACAATACTCTAGGGTATGCAATGTCTCTGGAGTCAGCTGTCCTGGCTCCGTCCCCTCCCAGCCTTTTGCCCACTCCCACAGTGCTAGCTTTTGGGGTTATGGGAATGTTGAGGAGACAGTGCTGGTGCTGTGGAAGCAGCTCTCAGCCGTGGCCAAAACACTGTTGGTGTTACCAATGCCATTCCATGTACCAATACAAACCACAGCACTTATGGGAGCTGCTACGGGGAAAGTTACCTCCATGGCAGCCTGACCCTGTGCAACTTCCACCTCTAACACTGGTTCTCTAAGGCTTTTTCACTGCAGTCTTAGAAAGATACAACTACAATGTTCTTACCAATTTGCTTCCTATTGCTTAACTTAAACAAACATTGAATAACCCAGCAAACTTTGCAAAAGCACCCTTAGTGCTAAATCATTTATTGTGTACTTGTGCTGGTTTTGGGTGAAATAGTTTTATTCACAGTAGCTATTGTGGGGCCGTGTTTTGAATTTGTGATGAAATCAGTGTTGGTAATACAAGGACATTTTCACTACTGCTGATCTTACATAGTCAAGGTCTAATTAAATATATATTCTTTTTTAAAAAATACAAAATTTCAGGTAACAGACATCCGAAATATTCTTATATCATCCCCAGTTCTTTTTTTAGGAAAAAAACAAATATATGTGATAGTTGCACTTACAGTTTTTAACATTCGGCTAGAGTAAATATGGTAAAGATTTCACATTCTTTTGACCACCAAAAAATCATTAATTAATATAGTGGTACACTTATCCTTTAAATTAGCCAGTCCTGTACTGGAAAATCATTTGTTCCAATCTCCTAATTGCTGAAATCATGTTGTGTTTGTGTGAATAGTACAAAATACTGAAAAGAAAACCCAAGTTTCCATAGCAGTTGTTCAGTGCCACAAAAGACTAAACTGGTCAGAATTTTTTTCAGGCAAATTGAATGTATTATTCAGTCATTAACAGTTTTCCTCATTTAGGGAACTTTGAGCGAAACAATTTTTTTTTTCCACAATGCAGCTCTTCTTCCAAGTAATACTGAGTTAGTTAATTTCTGTATTTCAGTCCACAGCAATTCAGAACACACTTCATCTCCATTTTCTCTTAGATGCAGAGTTCTTATTTTCAAAATTATGATCTTATTTTAGTTTTGTTTCTCTGAAATTTAATATCTTCCCTGTATCCATGTAAACATATAAAAGCAAGAATGCAGATGTATAAATGTGTTGTAAAAAATGTACAAATATTAATTGAAAATAAACATGAACATTTAATTACAAACATGTTTCACTAGACTACTAATTTTTAACACTGGGTTTGAATTTACTTGTTTAAATATAGGCATTTGTAACTATTCTAAACCTGCTTCAAAGATCTAGTTATACAACAGCTGAAATAGCTGACATATTTGAGCAGAGTTCTCAGTTGCAGAACGGCTATCAAGAGAATTTTGTGAGAGCCCTTTAAACTTTTGTTTTGAATCCTTACTCTCCACATTCTAACACATAATATTTTTTTTCAGGAGGATATGTTTGGAGAGAGATAACGAAATATTCTTTGCAGTTATTTTCAGTGAACATGATATCGACAGCAGTGGATCGATGATGCTACTCTTTAATTTTTGATTGCAATTAAAATAACAAAGACTAGAATGCTATTCAGTATTATTTGTAAACATCTCTAAACATGAGGTCTGATTTACTAATATTACCTTGTTATTATGGTCAATACCACTTCTCTAACTTCTAGATAGAACATACAATAAATATGTATCTATAAAATCTCTTGGAAGTATATATGCATAGTGCTGAGGTGAGATGGCTGCTGCCATCCCTAATACCCCTTTGCCAGGTCTGCCTAATCAACAGAAGCAATATATTCTTAACCAATCAGTTGAAACTTTTAATTAATATCCACACTATGTACTTACAAGATATCGGGCACAGAGCTTTATTATTCTTTCACACCTAATTAAAGTCACAACTTAGTATATGCAACAGGATATTTCCTGTCAGCAGAGTTAATTTTAATACAAGAAGGGGACAGTGACATAATCTAAGATGTGATTTATCTGCAAATCCTGAACACATTCTAAAGGAGACTGTCATGAATGCTCATTTACAATAATCTTTGTCACCGATCTGTCCATGATCACAATAATGGGGTTTTGTGATCAAAATAAGTATGTTTCAAACAAATGCATGCAAGTACAGTCTGATATCATGCTACCTGGAAAGAGATTATTCTTTGTCAAAAATAGTAAATCTCAGTTACTAAGCCTGAAATTTACAGGGTTTTTTTTAAATAAGTGCATACATACCATGGTGAGTTTTCAACAAAAGTTTTCTGAGGAAATGATTCTATCTCATCCAGTTATGTCTCAGTGACTTTTTTTAAAATTTTCTAGGTGAATTTCGGTCAAATGCATCACAATAGCATTAATAACATGAGACTTAATTACACACCAAAGTCCCCAAAATACCTGACTAAACAGAATTTCTTAGCAAATGATGAAGATATTTCAAGGAGATGACATTATTATTTCTGGACCAGAAAATGGAGGTGTCTGTTATGTGAAAGGGTTTACCACACCTCATAAATGTATTCCTATATCAGAATCTGCTTAAATACATTCTATGTAGAGGGAAGCAGTAATGAATGTGAAATGTACAATTACAATTTGAGCCTTATGGAATTGAAATTAGGCAGTATGCAAAAGCCATCTGGCACTGAGGCTACATATACTTGCTGTTGCTGTCTTGAAAATGCTCACTTTCAAGAAAAAATTGCCAGTTTAACACCAAGGACACATCTGGATAGATGTAGGTCTAGTGAGAACTGGTGCCATTGAACAGCTGGGAGATTATTCACAAAGAACAACTTGTCAGAAGGCAATAGAGATAAATTAAAAGGAAAGAAAAGGCCACTTGGTTCTGATCTTTGTTAAATACTGACTGAGTTCAAGGCATCCATGAACTCAAACTCTGGCCTATAAACAGTAAAAGAGAGGGTTGTCAAAAAAGATGGGCTGTTCTCTGGTCTAATAGCAAAATTATGAGAAAGCAGGGACCAGTACTTCAGCTTCTCTTTATCCCCCTCAAAGTCCATCCCTGGATTTTCATGTGGGAAAGAACTGCTGGAGTTTCTGCTGAAGCATGAGGAAAAAGGTGACATTACATGAGAGATCTCAAGGAATGCTTCAAATGTTATTGGTTCATATTTTCAAATGTTCTAAGACTTGGAAACTTTACAAATGCTACAGAAAAATCTCTTCAAGGCAGACTTTGAATATCTGAAATTCAGAAGCATTCTCAGAAGCATGCTGATATTGGCTTAGGGCAGGAATTTTTATGAATATTCTTCTAAGATTTCAAACCCATAGTCTAGCAATAATATTAACTGCTGTCTGGGAAATAATACAGAAGAGATATGGGCAGTCTGAAAGCAAAAAGTATGAATCCATGCAAGCAATAAAAAATAGTTTACAAATAGTGGCCAAAAAGCCTACGCAGAGACAAAAGTCCTTAGAGCTGTGCAAAACTTGTCAGAATTTAGTTTTTTTCTAAGGAGCAGCTGTTTCTTACAAAATATGATGTATGAATTCCAAACAAAGGATCAGCTTTCAAAGCTCACTGAAGTCCCACGAGTATATGGATCATTCTATGAGCTAAGTAAGATTACTGTTAGGAGAAAGGTCAGCCCCTGAAGGACTATCTGTACAAGGCCATGTTAACACAGTAAAGTCTGCAGTTCAGTGACTGCTCACAGAACCACACATTTCTGTAAGATCTTAGTTTGTGAAATGTCTGGAAGTTTAAGATCTGGCAATATCTATGTAGTTCAATTAATTAATGATTTTTTTTAATAAATCTAGTGATTGATCATTTGTGTTGTTCAATTTGTGGCATGTTTGAAAATGTATGGAGGTCGAACATCTTTTCCTCAATAAAAATCTCTACAGATATATGTGAGCTATTGCTGAGCACATATTTACTTTCATACTCAGTACCTTGCTAATGTATAACTTAGATTGTAAATTGCTGTAAGATATCTTCAATATGAAAGATGCTGTATAAATCCAAATTGCAATCTGCTTCTGCTCAAATGAACATAAATATTAAGTCTGTGTATGGTAATTCGTATACTATAAAATTATATTGATCCTGTTTATGTTTGGGTTAACTTACTTCTGGCATCAATCTGAAAAGAAATGTCCCTGAAGTTTTTCCATAAAACTGTTATACAGTGTCAAAAATAAACAGCTCAGACCCTGCCTGGATGCTTCATCTTCTTTTCAACATAAGGGATACTGGGAAGGAAACTCCGAGGAAGTAGGAGAATGATACCTGCTCTGTGAAACAGCATTCGTGAAAATTTTAAAAACTAGCAAAGACAAATTTGGAGTTTTCAGAGCAGAAGATGATTATAGTTTTCATGTACTTTTTTAAATTCACTTGACATTAAAAGCAAGAATCAATTTCTACAGAAGCTTTTAGAACGTATTGATTTAAACACAGTTTATTAATGATTGCAAGAAGCTTGGTAGCTGTTGATAGTTCTAGGGCTCGGAAAGAGGTATTAGAGCTGGGGTCAAATCTGCACTGGATATGTATTTCATTCTGACTCTAGACAGTGGCAGTAGGAAATTATTTTTTGTATTTAGCATGTTACCAAGTAACCTGAATTGATTTTAGAATTGCTTTTTCTAAACAGATTTTCATTCAGAGGCAGGGGGAGTGTGAAAGAATATCTGTTGACAATTTTCATAAAACCAGACTAATCAGTTGGGTGTTTTGCCTTTTGTGTGTTTTAATGCTGGGAATGGGAAAGGTCGAAGCTAATGGTTTTTGCTACATTACAATAATGTATGAATTACAAACATAACAGCTCTTGTGGTCTAACAGATCCTCACTGTTGAAGATCTTAAGCAAAACTTAATGAAATAAGTTTGGGGCTCTCCTACTTACTAGAGATGTATATGCTTTTCTGAGGTTCCTAAAATCTTCCAGGACAACACTAAATTTAAGTGTTGAAGACTAAGAGAAATGCAGCACCTACAAACACAAAAGAAAACTAGAAAAGGATGGCTTTTCTTGGCTTAGTCTCATCCAAAATTTTTGCCTCTGGTAATCCCGGAGACACATAAATATTGCTTTAATTAATTATATTCTGGTTGTGCAATTGCCCTGCATTATCAACCACAATGTTAATATGTGTGTTCACAGTCTAGTTCAATTCTGAAGAAATCAAATTGACTTTTAGTTTAGGGGAAGGATGAGAGCGAAGGAGACAGTACTGGCTAGGAATATTTTCCTCCTCTGTTCAGCTTTTATGAACAGAATGAACTCAGACAGTAATTTATTGTCTGTCATGGTTTAGGAACAGCACTCCCCAATTTAGTGTTCCCACTAAACTGAAAACCACGAGCCATTGCCCTCCCCCCCACCTCTGGTGGAAGGCAAAAGGCCAAGATTATGGGTCGAGATAAGAACAATTTGCTGGAAACAGCAATGAGATAAGAAAACAAACACTAACAGCAACCCTACTAATAACAAAAGTGTACAAAGAGAGGGTGATTTACATGCAAAAATGTTCACCAAACCCAGGACAATAAAAAACAATCGTGGGCAGACCCTCTGCCCGCCACTCTTTCCCCTGTCAAGAAACCATGCCCACCTTCTCCCCAGAACCCAGAGTCTCTTATTTGCATCTTCCCAGGGATGATGTGAGGTGGGACAGAATAACAACCTAGACACCCCCACACAGATGTAGGCTTCACTTCCTCATGGCTGTGGCAAAAATTTGACTGTCCTTGCTGAAACCAGGACTTTGTCTTAACCTGCCTTACCCATCCATAGCACTCACACTTTTTAGGCCACAGTATCTCACATCCTCTGCCTTCCTGACCTATCCTGTAACCAGTGTCACCAGTACAGCTCTTTCCCAACATCTAAGCTGGTGCCAGTCCCAGCAGAGAAATTGCTTAGGGCACCAAGAAAAACATAGCCAGTGTCAAAATATAACTAAGAGCATAGATACATCAACAACTTCTTGCTCGTAAAATTTAAAAGTATAATCTCTAATCTGTAAATGCCAGAATAGAGATGCACTGGATATTCAAATTTAAGGTCATCTATTTGGAAAGCTGTGAGTACAAATGCCCTTTCTTTGAAGACTTTTATTGAAGCTAGGGCATAAAATCTTGCATGAAATTATGGCACACTCAGCACATCATCATCTTTTCTCGCCTCTCAGTTTAGATGGGCTCCCTTAGAAGTCATAGCAGGTTAGCAATGGCAATCAAGCCTTACATGGGAACCTGGGGATGTCATGATGGAATACAAATCAGTCAGGAGAATTTACATCTCTTGTGTTCATTCCTGCTAAAGGGCAGTTTTGACTTGTTTGAAAACAGGCCAAGGTCAAAGGAGTAGTCATCTCTCTTGAACTACGTTTTTGAGGAACTCAAACATGAATTCAGACCCTTTTATCAAATTAAGAGAGATACAGCTGACACAACAATTAAGTACTGGTGAGAACACGTTTATAAACCTAAGGGTTACAACAGCTGTATGAAGAAAGAAGGGAAGGAAAAGCTCTCTCCATTGCAGTATTGAGAACATGGATGCTGTTGGGCTCTGTCAGTGAGAGGTGAAGAAGCTGTGGTCATTTCAGCTCTCTTTTCCAGTAAATGTGTTTCCCCATTCTTTTTATTGCCTAGAAGAGGGAGGAAAGGGAGACAACAGGGCTGTAGAAGTGGAGAAGATTGACTTTCCTGTTTTGTCTGAACATTGTTTCACATGCCACCAAGGGAGAATGGACATTTGGTAGGGACTGCTTGAGGACCACATGGAGTGGGGATAGAAACAAAACAAAGTCAGCACATAGAGTGAAAGATACTTTGCTCAACTATAGAACCAAGGATTAGGAAATCAGCTACCAATAAAGGAAGTAGCTGACTGAGACTTCCCAAACATCACCTCATGAGAGCATGTGAGAAGACAGACAAGCATGAAAAAAGGAAAAACTCTGGAAATGGTTTGGTTTGGGTTTGCATTTTTGTTTTGGTTTTGATCATTTTGCTTTTGGGGTTTTTGAGATTTTTTTTTTTTGTTTGGTTTGATTTTGGTTTTAACAGAGATGTTAAAATTTATTAATACTTGGATGGTTTGGAAGCACCACACTGAGATTTCTGAGGTCCTGATTAAACAGACTTAAGGCATAGACAAGTTTGGGAATTGAAACAAGTTTCAGAGGAAGCCAGCCTCTCCAAAGCTATTGCATAACAACAATATGTCTGCCATGTAGAATACAAGGAGATACGCATAAACCTCCTAGAAGAGAAAGACAAGATCCCACTGACAGATGCATGCGCCAGGTTGAAATTGTAGTGAATCATGAATGATTTCTGGTAGTTTGTAAATTAATTCTAGTGATATATTAATGATAGTTTATCTACTGTGTCTACTTCAGACTCGTCATGTTTGTTAGATCTTGGCCATGTGTCCAAGCTAACAGATAAGCTTATCATAATTAGTTTGATAAGATATAGGGACAGAATGAATTACTAAACAATGACAGTGGCATTGTAAGACACACTGCTTTTCTAGAATGTAGGTAGCACTGTAAGTTTATTCACTCTTCACTGCTGTCCTAAGTTGTCACAAGTTTAGTGAAAAAATTGGAGTGAATTACATCAAGAAATACAACCAGTATGTAGCCTTATCACATAGTGATGTATGGCACAATAATGTTAAATCTATAATTTGTGTTCTATATCTGAAATATTTGTCTGTTGATGATGGCTTTTTATAAAGTAACTTAGAACTTGGTGACTCATTTATCCCCATGCTCTCTAGTTTTTTATATATATAGTGGACATACCAATAGAAATGTTCATACCACTTGTATAAAATTAGCTTAGTGACTCTTCATGCAGATTAGTTTTCTCCTTTTGGAACTTGGCTCAAATAATTAGGTTTAACAATATGTTACGATGTTCTATTATTGTCCATTATTGTTTGAAAAAAGTAGTCATTTCACCTAGGCAATCCTATTTATGGACTAGGGTAACTGAAAACCCCCAACAACAGATTTCCGATTTTATTTAATTTGATTAAATTAAAGGTCAGCAGGACACTGAAGCTACAAAGAAAAGAGGTCTACTGCTGTAATACTAATTGTGGTTGTAATAGGTTAATTTTATCTTCTACTAATCAGATATTTGCTCAAGATTTGTCTCATTTGTCATGTACCAGAACAAAGACAATGTTAATGCAATACTAATAACCATTTAGTCTTTAGGAATATTTTAATAGACCCCCAAAGATACTATTTGTCTTCTGATGTGTAATACACATCGAGTAATTATGGGTCCAAAAATTGCTGGTGATAGAAGCTGGCATGCCTTCACATCCCTTGATGGAGATGACTTGTAAAGACACAAATATCTTGTCCCCAGTTACCACTGTGTTGATGTAAACGTATATGCATTTATATGTAAATACATTTAGGCACATTACGAATTAAGAGCAGTTGGCTAGAAACTTTACATCAATCATACTATGGTCAAATCCTTCCCTGATTTACACCCCTCACTTATGCAGAGGATTCACTGTGTGCAATCATGGTGCTATTTCATCCTCTGCTAACAAGTGAAGAAAATTATCAAGCTTGTAACTGTTGTCAAGAATGATGAATTTATAAGCACTAAATATCACCCTTATTATAATTTTGTAGGTGCTTGCATCAAGACTAGTCACAAGATTGGTCTCTAAAACTAGCATGAGTCTATTTAGATTAATCTTTTGTCTCAACTTGTCTTATTTCAAAGTATTTGGTAAAATTGAGATTTAGGATTTAAGGAAATTGGTGATACGTGTTAATGGCAAAGAGCACTGACCAGCTCTGTACACACTTCTTCCTGGGCTTTAACTACACTGCCAATTTCTTTCCTTCCAGTGGTACAGGGGGACAAGGAATGCTGGTTACAGTCAGTTCATCAAAAATTGTATCTACTACTCCTTCCTCCACAAGAGAAAGACTCCTCTCACTTTTGCCCTGCTCCAGCATAAGATCCGTCCCACAGGAGACAGTCCTCCATGAACTTCTCCAGTGTGACTCCTTTCCATGGGTTGCAGTTCTTTTTGCACTCTTTCAGCATGAGTCCCCTATGGGGTCACAAGTTCTGTCAGCAGACTGGTTCCAGTGCAGGCTTGTCTCTCTGTGGGTCCACAGTTCCCGTCAGAAACCTTTTCCAGGATGAGCTTCCCATGGGGTCATAGACTCCTTTGGGCATCCACTTGCTCTGGCTTGGGGTCCTCCATGTGCTGCAGGTGGATCTCTGGTCCGGTGTGGAACTCCATGGGCTGCAGGGGCACAGCTGCCTCACCATGGTCTGCACCACGGGCTGCAGGGAAATCTCAGCTCCAGTGTCTGAAGTGCCTCCTGCCACTCCTTCTCCACTGACCTTGGTGTCTGCAGAGTTTTTCTCTCACATACTCTCATCCTCTCTCCTGACTGCAGTTGCCCTTGTGCGGCAAATTTTTCTCCTGAATTACGTTATCCCAGAGGTGCTACCACTGTCACTGAAAGCTCAGCCTTGGCCAGTGGTGGGTCTGTCTGGGAGCTGGCTGGCATCAGCTCTATTGCACATAGGGGAAGCTTCTGGCCAGTTTTTACAGAAGCAATCCTGGTAGCCTTCCCCCTCTACCTGGGCCCTGCCTCACAAACCCAGTACATTAAAAAACTGCCCTTTAGGTCTGGCAAGGCTGAGAAAGGCTACTGCACAACTTTCAAATTTGGTTGGTATCAGTGAAAAGAATGTCGCTTGTGGTAGAAGAACACATAAAAGTAGCCCCAACATGATATCAACGATGGGGAAGGAGAAATTGCCACCAGGAGCATGGTTTTCTGCCAGTGAAAGCCTCAGTGTGCTGATGAAACCTGGGAGCTGGCCCCCTCCCTCCCATTCTGCTAACTGAAGACTGAAACTACCAGCTATAGGAATCTGAGGAGTATCTAACAATACATCCAAGGTGTAGAAACTTGAAAGCACTTTTGTAACATTTTTAACTATTTTATTAATGAGTTATCTAGATTTTAATTAAATAATTTAAACTATTCTGCTACTAAGATACTAATGGGAGTAATAAACTTTTAGCTCCCTCTATACAGTGTGTTTCCTTTTGCCCACCATAAGATTTTGAGTGCAAAAACTACTGTCAGCCTCAAATGGTTACTTTTCCAAAGGCTGAAAATCCTAGAGATATTTAGTATCAGTTGAATAGGGGATAGTGTTTAAGAAACATGAAAAGAGATTTCCTTATACACTTGTAGGTTTGAGTTCTTCAGGTAGTGCAGTGTGCAGAGAGAGATGTGTGTTAGACCATCTGATGGAAATTTAGAAAGACTGCTTCCTTTAGGAGTAGTGTTTCCACACCACTGAGACCATGGGTTTTTATTCTGCCAGTGCAAAATGGCTTACACAAGCCTCAAAGAACTCTCTCCATTCTTTGAATACTATCCCTGTAGGCAGTCATATAGTATAGATGTAGAAGGATGCTCAGGAATAATTTCACAAAACACACCCATAAATAGATTGAAGACCCCCAGCACAGAAATTTAAAATGCTTCAGTGTATGCAGAAGACAGCAGAAATACAAAGCAGTCTGAGCACATGTCCTGCTTGTTACCAGTGTAAAATGGGTGTCCTATGTAATTGTAGTCGTTGAGTTGCCTGGGTGTTCAGATCTTATTTCCACCATAAAGAGTGGATTAATCCAAAAGAGGTTACTTTGACATCCTTGAAAACCTCAGTCTTGTTTGTAGTGAAATCAGAATACATACTTCAAAGAAACAGATATGTTTTCCTTTCCAGTGTAGATATGACAGCATAATCCCCTGAGTGGCTTTAAGCCACTGCTTGTCTGGGTTTTGCATGCAAACAGCATAGGAAGTACAGTTACCTTCTGTCAAAATGCTATGGGAGGTAAGTTTTTATCAGTGTTTGTCATGTCTATGTCTACTAAACTAAAAGTGTCTTCTACATAAAGTCAAGAATTTATTGTGAATATAACTGAAATCTTGGCATTCTAAGTCAGAAAAAAATATCTTTCTAGATCTAAGTATTAAAAAATAACTTCAATATAGGAAAAAAAACCCTACACAATGCTACTGATAAAATAAAACTTCTAATATGCACCCTTCTTGGTTTCCACCCTTTTTTTGATCTTATTCCTCTACAACTGCTTTTGAGGTGGGTAGTTTCAGGCTAAATTGGGTTTTAAGGCTTATTTTTAGTTTAAGATGATTGGGTACTACAAGAGGTTATAAGCCTCTGGAATTCTTTTGGGAAAATACAACATTCAGAATCCATAGGCTGCTTTCTTCATTTTTCTGCAGCTCCATATTACATATGAATTTGTTACATATGGCATTTTTTGCTTATGTCATATACTTCTTCATTGCTCTTTCTTACCTCTAAAGCTAATGCGGTCTTGCTCGTGTTTTGTATTTCTTTTAACTGACCGCTGGTGAGATGTTTATTGCCATGGGGTCTCTAGTGCCAAAATTCTGCCCTACCTCTTATCATCCCATGCGTGCACTGCTTTTTGTTGTGTTCTGTGCCATCACTTCACAACACCCCTGCTGTTTCCCTGGTATTGCATTGCACTGTATTGCTTTACACTATTGCACTAGAGACATAAATCTGTCTTTCTCCCTAGAGAAAATGCTCAGTACAGATATCTGTATCAAACTGTACTGGTGCAAGGCTAAAATGAACACCAGAAAAACAAAATAAACTTTGCCACACAGTCAAATGCAAGCCTCACTGTTAGAGAATCACAAAATCACAGATATGTGATGTGACCCCAAGTCCTTCTCCTCAAGGCGGCTCTCAATCCATTCTCTGCCCAGCCTGTATGTGTGCTTTAGTTTGTCCTGACCCTTGTGCAGGACCTTGCACTCAGCCTTGTTGAGTCTCCTGGGAGTTGCATGAGTCCACCTCCCAAGCCTGACAAGGTCCCTCTGAATGGCATCCTTTCCTTCCGGTGTGTCAACTGCACCACGCAGCTTGGCAAGGGTGCACTCCATCGCAGTGCCCATGTCACCAGTCCCAATTTTAATCCTTCCAGGGAGTAACACCTTTCATTCCAGCACAACAGTCACCATGTCCCTGTGATGCCAATAAGACCATAGCCCTTGCAAATGCACGTCTCCAACTCCTCTTGCTTATTCCTCATTATAAATACATTACTATAGAGACATTTAAGTTGTTTCTCCCAAGAAGCCAGCTTATTGGCTGGAGTGGCTGGAGTTCCTTTGTGCTTCTCTTCAGGTGTTCTCCTGACCTGCAATCCCTCTTCAGGCTCTGGGCATCACTTTCTGGCACTGGCATCAAACTGGTAGGAGTGGGATGGATTGAGATTCCCCTCTCCAGCAGCTTGCAGAGAAAATGACCAAAACAAAACTGCAGGCAGGCAATGAAAAGTTCTAAAAAAGCTATTTAATCCCAGGCCTTGTAATCTCAGTACCAGGCCAATGGCCTGTTACCAGCAAAGGCACAACTGCTCTGCAGTTAAAACCTTCTCTGAAAATCTGTCTTCTTGCATTTTAAGCATTTGATACTTAACCTTCCTGGGCATGCTACAGAGCAAGGAGCTGAAACTGAGCTCCGAAATGAAGACACCTATAGTATCTAAATGATGGATACAAGCTGTCTAGTCCTATCTAAGATCCCCTCAAGCTTTTAAGCTGTCTCTCCATATTTGAAAGACTTCTGTGAGGTTTTTTTTTGTCATATATTACAAACTGTGTCTACATGTCCTGGACAAACAGTCCATCTGAAATAACATTGTATATTTAAGCAAATAAATGAAACCATTTGTGTTAGATGTTAAACTTATCTGGTGTTGGAGAATCAGTGGAGCCTCCCCTTGCATAAAATGACACTGAAGGTCTCTGTAGTGAGACCTAGGGTTGTACTGACTGCTCTGAGGGAGCCTAAACAATTATCTCTTGTATACCTGCTTAAATTTAAGTATCTTTCTAGTATTTGAGGTGAGCTGCCTCATAAGAGATACCAGAAAACATATTTGGCTTTCTTTGCTTACCAAAGTGATCTGATACAGGCAAACTCGTTCCATTTGCTGCATTCATCCACCCTAATTTGCTACTTCTAATCCATGTATTCTGAGCACTGCTTTTCTTTTTATTAGGAAAAAAACATATTACATGAAAGGTTTTACAAAAGCTTTATTTTCTGGCTGTTCCATGTGTCAATAGCAGTTCTGTCATTCCCATGCAAGCGCATCTATGACCCTGTGGTTTCAGTTAGTTTATACTCTAATAAAGATGCTTATATTTATAGCTGCTACTAGTGCTATGTAGCTCTCATTTATGGCTTTGCCTCTCCCTGGTCTGTGAGACTCCCGCAGCCTCCTGAGAACAGAAAAAGAAAGCAGCAACACGCAAGGACTGACGTACACTTTGATTAAAATTTCAGTAAGTTTATTAGGCAAGAGATATCATCAAGTAAATTAATGTTAATGAATAAGTACTAACATGCCTATTCAGTCCTACAACTTAGATAACAGTACCCAAGCTAGATCTGAACTTTCTCTATATTTGGTTACATTTCAACAGTTGCTTCTTTATGTGTGATTCTCTTCCAACGTGATTACTTTGGAACAGCAATTTCTTTTAAATATATTCACAGAAGAAAAAAATAATATACACGGTCTTTTTTTTCCTTTTATCTATTAGTAATATGTGATCACATGAAGTCACAGATGATTACATCTGAAGATCTATGACAGAGCTCATTTGAAGCTCTGTAGTGATACCCATTGATTTCAAAGGATTTTGGATATGTTTCTATCCATATGTATTAGCTTACTGACTTATATGACAAAATTGGCTGTCTTTGTAATCTTGAGCAGCTCAGCTGTTCAGCCTTAGGAATTCTTATTTATCTTCCAAGCCTGGGCATTGTTTCTGCCATCTTTCCTGCTAACAAGGAACTTCTGCTGACTAAAATCCTTGCTTCATTTATGTATATGGAAGATACTTTACAGTAGTCAAGTGTGCCAGAATTAATTCCATAAGGACACTTAACTTTATTGCTGTTGCTCAGTTCATCCACCAAGTGATCTGTCCACAAAATAAAGTGAAAAACACATTCAAGTCAGGAAATACAGTATCTAACCTAATTGTGTGGCTGGACAGCTTCTAACTTTCAAATGCAGTCATTCTCTATATTTAGCTGGATAAAATATTTGGTATCAACTTTGTCTTGCACATGGACTTTCTTGCTTTCATGATTTGCCTTCCTCTTTGGTCTTCCACACTCAAACCTGAAAACAGAGCTTGGTTAAAAATATCAACAGTAAAGATAGCATCCAAATGAGGAATTTAACTACCACAATACATAAAGAACAGTTTTATTCAACCTTGGAAAGTTACACTGCATCTATACATAGGGGACTTCCTCAAAATCATTACGGACTGCAAGAGGATAGAGATTAACATCTATATTTTAATTTGGTCCTTATGGACTCAGAACTATGTTTGTTTTAGTTTACATTATAAGTAATTATTTAACATTTATCATCACTATGAAGGAATCACAGATTTAGTTGCTTCTGCAGGCCAGCTTCAATTATTCTGAAGGAGAGCTGGTTTGTTGTACAACTCAATCAGAAGGTTGTGGATCATACATAATTTGCTTCTTTTTATGTGTTGTCCTGCATGTTGATTTGTTACCCAGTGGCACGGGCCAATTCACACACTGAAGTGAGGTATTTCTTCATTTCATTCTAGTTTGCACAAACTAGGGAGTTAGGTGGTAACCCACAAAAAGCTGGCCCCCCAGTCATCAAAACTTTGCATTATTTTTACATTATAAAGACAGCAGCATTCATTTATTGCAGATTACATACCTGTTTCATTAATTAGTACTCAGAACTCTATTTGCTAGCTACATCTGTTACTGTTCAATGAGTCAGTGGTCACGATCTCTCAATGCCAGAATTATGTCTCCCCTACTTACCACACAGTTCTGCTGACTTCACTCCTAGTGGCTCTTGTCCAGACAGCCCATTTTTCTTGGGATTGCCCTCCCTTTTCCTTAAAACGAAAGATTAGCCAAGCATACAACAGTCACAATGTAGTTGCTTAATCATAACTTTCTAGTTGATGATACTGATGAACAACCTCAAAAAACCATTGCAAGTTTGGTTCAAATTTTGAGGGGCTAAATATCATATAGATTGTAGATCACTGGTGAATTTATCTCAAAACTTCTTTTGCAGTTTTAAATGTGTAATTTCACTCACAGTGGAGTGTGACTAAATACACTTAGCTTTAGCCACATAAGCTCAAGTTCTCTCACCCTCTTTGGAAGGACAAACTTTTATTTCCCTAGCAGACAGTATTCACACGTACTTCTCCTGCTCTTCAAAAAGGATGTTTGTGGAGATCTGATAGGTAAAACAAAGCTACAAACGTACAAAACTACAAAAATTAGCTCTGTCTCTTCCTTTTATTTACACATGGAGGTTTATAGTTCATTGTAGTTCATAATGTTTGTTCACTAAAGATTAATTGATGAGGGATTTCTGTCTAATAAAATATTACAGAAAGGAGCTATATTTTCCTGAGTTTTCAAAAACAGTGACAGCAATGAAGAAAAAATTTTTCATTTTATTTTAATGAATTCTTGCCAGGATGCATTCTGATCACTACCCTGAGGTACAACTGGCCTCTCCTAAGGCAACGCCAGCTGTCAGTTGAAGCCAAGGTAGAGTTTAAACCATAGGAAGGACCTGGCAAGTCATCTGGCATTCACAACAGAAAACAATGGAATTTTGAGAACTGAACTTCCACTATTATTCAGCATTGCTATTCTTTATTCTTTGCAACTTCATTCATTACTCTGTAACTTTTCTGGAGGTGTGAAAATCAGCATCTTCCAAGTAACTGTTGTGTGAATCCCTTGCAAGGAATTGCACTTGTGTTCCTTCGCCATCCTTCTACCAGATTGTTTCCTTCCATCTAAGTTCAAAATAATTTTGATGTATCAACCAATTTTAGCCAAGTGGTGAGAAGCTACAAAGAATGTTTGACCAGTTGAAGCTGGGTAATTTCTGTGTATGGAATTCGGACCTTTACAGTCAGAGTCTGGTTCATTACAAGTGCACAGTGCAGAAATAAAGCCATCAGCTATGTTGGACAACAGAAATTCAGGAATGAAGAACTGTTAAACCACTTTTTTCCATCAGTTCAACTTCTGAAAATTTTCAAGGACATAGACAGTTTGCTAGAGCTCAGATAAGGAGAGGTTTTCTGCTTGACAAAACTTAGTGAGATTTCAAAGTCCCACTTTGTGAGGGAGAGCTGAGACCTTTCAAAGTTTTGTGTCATTTTATCACCAAAAGAAGCACTAAAACTATGGAACTGAATCAAGGAAAACTATTTCATATTAATGTGTTTCACATTACGTTGCAAAATTCCTGGACAATTAAAATTTCCAATCTGTTTTTTTTTTTTTTAATCATGATATTCTCTGTACCCAACTAAAAATCATAATTAGCAGAAATATTGAATTATATTGCAGTGTAACTTATCTGGAAAGAGTTTTATTATCAAAATTATGAAATATGTCAGATGCTTAAAAGATATTTCAGACAGCTTTAATATAATGCAAATAGATGTTGAACACTTCTTCACAATACTGGTGGTAGGTTTTCATGGTAATACAGCTTTATATACAGAAGTTATACAGTATTCAGAAGTTCAGAAGTTATTCAGTATACAGAAGTTATCTTCTGCTACCTCTCCCAGAAAAAGATAATATTGGTGAAAATAAACTGCTGAACCATATGTTAAGGAAAACTATAGTTTCCTGTACAGCTTCAAGCTCCTGAGATTGATGACTGTAAAAAAAAATTTTATCAACATCCGAGAGCTGTGACATTTGCATGTTGTCCTGTTGGACATTGGTACTAAAATAATTATAGACCTGACAGCTAACACATAGAGAGTTTTTACCTGGGTTTCTCACTAATAAAAAATATCTCTTTCAACAATTTGTCCTAGGGAAAATCTTTTTATGCAATCTCATTTTTTCTAAAGGAAAAAATTTGGAAATTGATGCCTCCATCTGTCTCAATATTTTTTTCTGGATGTGTGCGATAAGTAATTTCATTAGTTGAACCTTTGTATCTAAAGGATAAAAATGGCCTCAGGATAACATTTCTTCAGCTAATTTAAATTCTGAAATACTGGAGATTTAGTGGTAGAAAAATCTGATCTGGTGTGTTAGGTACAAGTCTAAGAAGTTAACAACAGACAGTCTTAAATCTTCCAATTGAATGATAATTGAAGCTTAATAAAAATCAGAATATAGCTTACAACATTTCTGACTAGGTATAATTACTTGAGAACTATTAACAAAATTATGACTATAGTTTTACTTCTAAGAACAATTACTATGGGCAAAAAAATTAAGTGAATTAAGAAATCAAGAAAAATATCATGCTGTGGAGACAGGTGGTTGCCAGTCCCTACAGAAAATTGCACAAAAAAATTGTCTGCTTTTCTTTAGGTAGGAAATAGACCAGTATTTTCCCACAAATTCAGTGTATTTCATACATGCAAAATAATATGTCCTGAATTATTAAAACACAATATGTGAGTGCAGCTTTTCCATAATCATCCCCTCACATAATAAATATTATAATTAAAATCATAAAGCATTTGATTTAAAAAATCAAGTAGTGTAGCTCAAGCAGTGCTCTAACAGCATGTAGACTGGACCTAATTTACTGTTTGTTATTTTCTTTAGCAAGTAATAATTCGATTTTTTTTCCATATGCTCCCCTACCACTAGACAATCTAATCAAGTATGCTCAGGAGCGTGATGTTAAAAGGGGAAATAACTGAAGATTACAGGGCTGATACAGTGAAGTAGAAGACAATATATCTGATTTACCCTACAGCTTAGTTGTCAGTGTAATGTTCTTTCCACACGTATTAAGTGTACATGTAATGTTGGAAAAGAAAGACTGTAGGCTTTACTTAATTTCTACCACTGCTTGAGACCAGAGAATACTCTTGCAGCATTTTGCAGGAATAGATAGAAAATTTCTATCAACTAAAAGAGTTTAGCAGTGCCTTCAGTAAATATTTCCATTGTGGCTCGATTGAACCAATACTTATTAAAATATCCTAAAGTCCTATATAACGTGATCATAAAACAGCAGGGGATGAGAAAACCATCATAAGTATCTAGATCTAAATATCAGCAGCCAGTCCATACTTGGTGGCAGTATCTTGAACGTACAACACACCAGCAGGTCAGCCCTGCTGGAGGAGGATCACATACATGTAAAGCTCCTTGTACAATCAATTTTGTCGCTGATACCTTTCTGTGGGGTCTACAACATTTACAAATTCCTGAGTGAATGACCTTAGAGAATTAAAAGTATGTTGTAGTTCAATTCCAGCACTAGTACAGATTTGTTGTTCTTAGATTTGTATTTATCCACAGCCACATTTCCACATGAAAAGAGGTTCATGGACTGTTTATTATCAGCTGTACCATGCTGTTCTACAGTATGCAACTAAAATCGACTTCAGGTAATGAAGTCATGACATCTGCCTCCATTTGTTACAACAACCATTTAATTACAGAACTGCAGTAATTTTCTCTGGCTGAATATTTGTGTGGATTTTTTGAAAGGAGCATATGTGCTCATTGTTAAAAGGCCAAGGAGATTCTCTAGAGCTGTAGATGAAATTCATAAGCAAACAAAATAAAAGGACAACTAGTTCTATAATACACGATAACACAAACTAAAATAAGACATATTTTGTGAGTTATATATGATATTAATATTATGAGATTAGTGTACTTAATCAGATGAGCTATATCTTAGTGTTACAAAAAGATATGACAGATATACACATGAAGATATATCTGTCTGCAGAACATAACATCTCTACATATGTCCTCAGTTCTTAATTTAATTATTTTTTAAAATAGAAATTATACCTGCATTTCTTTTATTTGGCAGCCTTTTAATTTCCTTTCTGTACATCAAATCATGGCATACTTAATCAAAACTATTATTTGAATTGCTCTAAATAAGCAAATAAAAGAAAAGCATTGAAATAGCATTATCTTTGAAAACAAGGAATTTTTTGAGGTGAGTTGAATACTTTCATTTGCATTTTTCATATTACATTGTGCTGTAACAGAGAGTCAGCATAGTAACAGACTCAAATTTTTCTATGGTTAAGGGAGTTAGTCTGGGACAAATGAATTTCAAGGATTTGAATTTTAAGATTGTAATCACGCTAGGGTCCAAGGCACTCTGTATGCCTGTCCACCACATAATTATATATTATCAAAACTATTGAATATTTTTATATTCTTATTTTGTAGTGGAGCCTGAAGGCACACAATGAAAATACCTACTGCAGTGTGCTCTCTCCAGAAACTGAATGAATATATATGTGTATATTTCTATCAGACATCACTGCCCTTATTGAGTGCTCCCACTGTTTGTCCTGGTGAAGGAAGGTTGTGATGAAAGTGCAGGACCAAGTGCACCATGAAACTGTAATTTTGGGATGCAAAAACACCATAAGGTTGGTGCAAACTCTCCCTGGTTTTTGCTAATATTCATTGTCAGGAACTTGTTTTCTAGATTTTAAACAATGAAAACTCCTCCCCTGCTTCCCTCCCCTTCCTGAAATTGAACCAAATTTTATGCATTTTTTGTCCTGTATTGCCTCAACACCTTCTTACATCTTTTTCTTGCCTGGAATATAAAATAGATTTTAGAAGATTTAGTATGCACATATTGTACTTTTAATGCACTCCTTTATATTCTTCCTTTGAAATACCCATGGTTTTTATATAATACACTATTACCTTGCTGTCATTCCTTTCATGTTCAAATAATTGAGATTTTTTGTACATGCATCCAAATTGTTTGATATTCTCTGATAGAGATGCTTTTAAAAATTTTCATGTCAATACAGATGTAGAAGTCTTCTAATAATAATATTTTCAACAGTGACAATCTTCAATGTTATATAGAACTAGTACTGTAATAAAAAAAAATGTTTGCTAGTCTTCTAGCTTTTGTAGATCTATTTCAATGAAGAATTAATTTCTCCAGATCTAATAGACTAATTTAGTACTTCAAAGCATTGTACTTAATATATAAGACTCATTTAACACGCACTAGTCTCTTCCTAACAATGATTAATGATAGGGCTTAAAAAATTGGATCAAACAGTTTTCTTGTTCTTTAATTTCATCTTTATTCATAGAAAATGCTGCTTAACTGCTTAAAGGTTTACACCTACTATCCATTTTTACACTTATAAATCTGTAAAAGGAAAGTTTAATTCTTGTATGTTGTTAACCTTATTCCTTTAAAATACAGAATGGAAATTCTGATATTTGCAAATGAGCCTACTACCTACATATGTTCTCATTAAATAGTTCACTTTTTATCAAAACTGAGTATATTTGTTACAATAATGATAACAACTTCCTTTTAGAACCACAGAAATTTTTCCTCAAGGTAGCATAAGAAACTTCAGGGTAAAAGGGAAATGATGCACAGGACACTCAGAAGAATTTAAAGGTAAATTTTAGAGCTTTCTTGTACTTGACACTGAATGAAATCAGGAAGACAGGTAGCAAATGTTGATGATTAGGCAACAAAGTTTAGCTGTGATCTCAAGTCATACCAGGTATTCTTCATTGTCCTTAAGACAAGTTAAACATGAAATAAAGTTAAAACAGGAGGGGAGAGGAAAAACATGAGGTATAGCCTTCAGATGCAGTAGATATAACAAAGGCCCTGACATTTAGCATGGTCAGACATTTACATTTTAAAAGGTATGTCAGATAGTCCATATTTTTAAAGAAGAGTGCAAGCAATATAATAATGTTAGCTGCAGAGAATGATTAATATTCTTTGTGAAATGGAAGTATCTTCTGGAAAAACTTCCAAGGCTTAGTTGTTTTACAGCACATTCATTCTTTCAGTAAAACCTCTTCACTAGGATGCAGCCAATTACTATAATGTACAGTTCAGGCTGATTCTGTATACATTTTCTCATTTTAGGGATTGGGATACTATGAATAATTTTATTCCTTTTTCCTCAGTCCACTAAGACATGTTCATGATTGCATCACTATGACAAAATGAATAATTAAAAAGTCTTATTTAATATGTTACCAGGAGACAGACTCTTTGCTAGGGAAGTCAGTAATCCTACTCCATCTTACAAAACAGTGTCATTGTAAGCACGTCTGTAAGTCATTGTAAAGTAGCATTTTAAGGAATTAGTTATGACCCTGAATGTGGTAGATAACTTCTGGTGTGGTTTCATGTCAGACATACATTTACCTTCTGATGGGTATCTATGTATTTTCAAATATTCCAGAGTACATCAGTCACTAAAACCTGTCAGGATATCAGATGTTACACCTATTCTGAAGGTGAAGAGTTTTTTTCAGGATTTAATAACTTTAAAAAGTTTTAAGGGGAAAGAAAAGGTGAGTAATGACTTAAATTAAATTAAAAAAATAATAAAAGTAAACCCAAAATAATTCTGGTCTGGAGAAAGAGAAAAGCGTATTTTGAGAAGAACAACAATGTTGAAATTTTAATTATTTAATGAAATGTGGTTTTAAAAATGTTGGGATGTTGGTACTTTTTTCCCCCCCTCTTTGAGCTATGTGAAGTGGGAAAACATTCCACATTACAAGGGCTTTTATAAGTGAAACCTGTGTATTTTTTCATTTTGCTTATCATACAAAGGAAGTTCTTGTCTTTAATTAAGGTCCTTGTATTTCAGTGACTATATGGCTCAATGACATCATGGAACATCTCAGGGGTTTTTTTGTTTGTTTCATTTTGGTTTTTTGTTTGTTTTCTTAGAAAGTGTTAAAATAACTTACTGATGAGAATAAATTAATATCACAACATGGGGAACATTACATAATGAGTGAATATCAGATAATGAGTGAAATACACTCATTTTTGCTTTCATAAAAACAGTTCAAACTCAAACACTGCTCCCACAACTGGTACTTATTTTCAATTCATTGTCAAACACAAATTTTAAAAAAATCCCCTATTTTTTCCTATATGAATCAGAGCTCTCAACCCCTCCTTTCCCTCAAGAAGAAATGCTTTCAAATAATTTCAAAGAGTGAGAAAATTATAAGTTTTGAGTTCCTAAATCGGTGCTGGTAATTCTTTGCATAAATCAGAGTCCTTGTAGTGCTGATGGATCATAAGACATCTGTGTACAGGTTTCAGGAATTTACATTGTGTGGTTTCTGCATATTTATGATTTCTAAAATTCTTGTATCTTTTTTTAAAATTGATGGTGTATTATTTTAAATAGCTGTTAGAAGATGTCTATAGCCAAAAATTACTCAAAAATAAATCTTTTTATACCATACATGGATTCCAATCGGTTTTATTATAATGTGCTATCTCCTATATTATTTTGAGAACCAAGGAAGCATATTTCTGTACTGTGAATGATAATATGAATATAAAAAAAAATCTAGTTGTGTTGAGAACAAGAACTATGTCATTACCCAAAGAAGATATATAAACATTTGTCTCATAAATTTTATGGTTTATTGTGCAGTATTTTAAATTCTAGTAAAATTAAGATATAATACTTCCCATAAGATTTCCCACTGGACAGCTGAGACTATTTTTCTTGGCTTCTGAACTT
The DNA here is from genome assembly GCA_013397015.1 of Myiagra hebetior. Taxonomy (NCBI): domain Eukaryota; kingdom Metazoa; phylum Chordata; class Aves; order Passeriformes; family Monarchidae; genus Myiagra; species Myiagra hebetior. The sequence continues at coordinate 30,423 of VWZQ01008065.1, forward strand.
CAAATCAAGGCCATTTTCAAGAGTCCCATTATTTTTTGATCAATCCACTGATGGAAGCAGTGCTCTAGTATGATCAATGTGGCTACATTTAACTCCTTCTAAGCAGAGATTTTTATGAATAAAGGTCCATTCTGTTCTAGATCATTCCTCACTCATGAAAGGTTGGTTCTTTCACAGTGCAGGTAAGATTCTGTCTACATGGATTTTTTTTTTATCTGTTTTACTTTTTTTTTATCACTTTCAATCATATAGAGAATTATGTTTAAATATTATAAAATTATAACAATGAAAAGACATATTATAATTGGTTGGAAGCTGCCCTGAATAACATTGCTGGAAGGACTAAAGGAGCTCTTTTCATTTTCAGGTTTGTGAAATTATTTCATTTTTTTTGCAAAAGCTTTCTCAAACATTATTAATTTCAAAATGAAAAATGATGTAACCCTTTTTCTGGCAAAAATACTACCTTATGTAGTCCTATTATCTCAATCTTAAATTTAAACCTATAATTTCATATGAATTATTTACGATACATTTTTCATTTTCCCTCATGGCGTTTCTGTACCATGCTTATATGATTTTACCATGATTTGCCCTGAGATTTCTGCCTGGTAGTCACTCATAACCCCATAATTAGTTGCATTTTGATACCCTGATGTGTGAAGGAATCAAAGCCAAATCTGATTACATAAAAGCCAGTATTATTTGCCTGATCTTCAATGGGATTATAATGCACATTAACTCTTGTACTATCTGCCAAGTACTAATTCTATAGGAAAGCATTTCACAGAAAAGAGTGTCCACAGCAGCCCATCTGTTATGTGCACAGCAATGAACATTCAAGCACATGTAGGGAATATGTGAAGATGCCTGAGCTATCACTGCCTTTACTTGCTCTGTCTGTATGAAAAACCAGCTTAGATAGAATGTGCACAGTTCAAAAGTGCATTTTCAGGACCAGTAAAGCAGGCACTTAACCACGCTCTCTGTGTAAGCAGCTGTGGGAGGGATTAATTTCACCCAGGGTGAGATGCTGACAATGTAGATCTCTCCACATCAAGCCACCATCACTTCTCTTGAAAGTAAGTGCAGAGAAAAAAAAATATTTTTAGAACATAGCCACAGCCTAGCTGATCTATTTGAGGGAGTTTTGTACTTTTTGCATATGCTGAATCAGACCCTAGAAATGGCTACTTATGCCTCATGATTACAAAGTGTGTTTTGCTACTTAATTCAAGTATCTGCACTTATTTAGAGAAAAATCTATTTCCCATGTCCTGTATTCCACCTTAAATCTAGATTAGATATTGTTGATTTTTACTCACTAAGATAAAAAATACTATTCTCTGTGGGGTACATATGCAGGGATGGTACTTGGTTGCTATAGTAATACTAATTCTTTCAGATTTATCTTCAGGTCTAAAACTATATATAAAGAAAAACCTACAAAAACTTCATCTATATTTAGAATGTTTTGCTTGTACAAACATAAATAATACAGTTGCTGTGTTTGCTCCGTGAACTTTTTCATATAGATTTTCTCACTTTTCAAGTTTTGAAATTTCTGAAAAAATAACATTATGAATTTTAAATCAGGAATAAACATTCGAAGGAATCTCTTTTAGAACTCTTTATTGACTGATCTAAACAGATGCTGTTATGGCTATTTTCTAGGGTTTTGGGTTTTTTAAAATATATTTTTAAATAGTTTTGATTTAGTTTTCTATCCATCAGCTTAACTTCTCATGTGAAAAGAGAATTCTCTAGCTGTTCATTGCTGTTAATAAAATATGCAGCTTACAATCAAATACATCCTATCTCTGATCATACAAACTGGTGTTTTATACATTTTAAAGTGAGCAATTGTTATTTCTTTCTGAATAAAAAGAAAGTATAAATTTCCATTTTTCTTCTTTCAGAACACATGTACATGATGTTGCTGCCAGTGAACAGCAGTTCACCATAGTACTGATTCTTTCCTTCTTCCTCTTTCTAATAAGAAACAAATAGTGTCTGTAATTTACTGCCTGCTAGGCAATGCTATTACTTTATTTTTAGGTGGTATAAATATTTTGTATTTATGGTGCAACTTCCACAATCATTGCACATGTTGTCATTGTGCATATGTGGGCAGAAAACCAAAAAGAATAATTTTTAGAGTTCTTAAAGTAGTAACACAGCTGACACAAATAATCTTTAGATCAAGAATGTATAATGAGCCTGAGTGATCAATCAGTAACTTCTGCCCTCCAGCCCCTGGGACTGCAAAAAAACCCAAAAAAATCTTACTGTGATGAATGAACAGAATGGCTGCACATGAGAAATATGAAGTACTCATAATAAGGTCTCAGCTGAAGTTTTGTGCCCAGTTCTTATCATCTTGTTTCAAAAAATGGTATGGACTAACTGAAGAGGGTCAAAAAGATTTAAAAAAACAACCAACTAGCATGTAGAAAACGTGATGTATGAGGAAAGATTGGAAGAAGAGAAGGTGTTTAGGCCAGAAATGACAAAAGGATAGAGAAAAGAAATATGTTTTCATTATTTAAAATGCAATAAACTTTTTTTCATGCAAATGGGGTAGATGCACTTAAATTATGGGGAGATGAAAAGGCTTTAGTACATGTATAACAGGATGTTTCCGATAAGTGTTCAAAAATCAGAACCTTTAGCACAAGGGAAGTGAAAAGATTAAAAATGTCTTGGGAGTGTATCAGTTCTGTGTCAAACTTTCTTGAATCAAATTGCTATATTGGTTATTCAACACAGAGTGGACCATGACTTTCTGTGATTTTTCATTTCTAAATTCCTCTCATGTCCTAAAATATTAAAATTAATGTGGAACTATTTATAAAGTCCCGTCTGATTGTTCATTATAACTTAAGCTATGGGGGATAAAATAGGCATAATTTAAAATGTAGTATTTGTTTTTTTGAGATAGTATGTTCTCATTTTCCAATGGGAAATAACGATGTCTGATGATAAATGGGTTTTGTTGTTGTTTTGCTTTGTGAGAGTTACTCTTTCTGGTATCATTTGTCCTTCAAGATATGTTTTTCTTTACTGCATGCATTTGATTAAATGATTCAGTAAATAATTTCTAACATCAGTTCTTCGTCTGTGTTGCCTGAGAACAAATTATGAACACAGACTGCTGTTTCACAGTCCTGCCTATTACTGCCCCTGTGCTTATTTCTCCAGCACTTAACTGTACAGTGGATATGCCTCTGCAGTTTAAAGGCTGTATCTCTTTAAGTCTTATTAGGAAACTCACATTCTTCTCCACGGATCAATGCTTAATTCAAACCTCACTGTTGAGCAGAATGATCATCATATATTATGGTTCAAATCAAGGTCACCTTTGAATAATGCATATTGAAACCGAGTTACAATATTTCAGGAATGTTTTCATGTCTTAAAAAATGGTAATGCATTTTATTTCTGGAGAGGGAAAGAAAAACACAGAAAAATATGAGAGAAATATAAATTTCTTTTACAACCAAACCATACTTTTCCAGTAAATGTTTATGCATTCTTGCCAGAGTGCTAAGGTTAACCTCTATTTGGCCCAACTGGAAATACTATGGATGAATCTCAGATTTCTTGGTACGTGACTTAGGTGACTTAGAAAGAATGAAAGCATGCTATTACATTGTTGGCTCAACAGTAAGACATCTTCTCCTATCTCCCCTGCTTGACAGGTGCTATGCAGCTTCTGAGCTGTAAAGTGCTGTCAAGTTCTCCTTCCTGTAAGGATTTCAACAGAGCCTGGTCGTGTGCTCCATTCTGCTCCACCCTCCATTCCATCCCTCTTAGCAGGTGCTTACAGTCTGCATTTCATCCAGGGAGCAGCAGCTGTATTTTACTCCATAATTTCTGTATAACTTCTCATTTTCCTCTAATTTTACCCCCAGCCATCTTTCCACAATAATGAAAAAATATTTTCAATCTACACAATTTATTTTTTACGTCTAAAATCTTCTGTGATTGCTACTAAAGAAGTCATGACATGATGTGCTACTAAAGAAGTGATGACATGATGTCTTTGAATTATATTCTGAGGTCTTAAACTCTCTGGACAGAAAGATTGGACAGTCTTCATCATGACCTTGAGTTATATCAGGAATATTTGGACTGTGAATTTTATTTCCCCTCTCACACATTTTTCAAGGCATCGATGCTTTATTGATGAGAAATATTACCTCAGAGTATATTTACTTTCCTCTGCTTTATGAAGTTTAAAGTCAACTAATCATCACAGAAGTTCTTTCACATTTTTTAAAGACTCTGAACTAAAAATGTGGCTTTCTAAAGTTCATCTGTCATTTGGGAAATAAGCACCTTTTTGACTGAAGACTTGAGCGAACAGTTTTACGCTTCAGCTGCTAAAACTATGTCAAATATATGGGTCAAGGATTTTATAACAGGAAGATTAAAATCTCATTAACATCATGTTTTAAAGTTGCCCAGTCAGAAATGCATAATAAAGAATAAAAAAATGTAGATTTTAAAATTCTATTTACCCTCATGGATATTTATGTTTACTCAGATATATTTAATTCAACAAAGAAATGGACGTTACCTTAATAGAACAACCACTCACCAGCGTTTGATTTTCTTGCAATACACAAAAATACATTGCAATAAGCAGCAGCAATTCTGATGCCACATTCCACCATTACTTGGTAATTTAGTGGCCATAATGTTTTAAATATTATAGTCTCAATACATTGACATACTACGTGCCAGAAAATGAATAGTCGGCTGATTAATACTTATTTAATGCATATTCCGTTACAAACAACTTAATCTCTCTGACCTATTATTTAATCCCAGCTGTAGACATTAAAGATGTACAATCTGTAGAATGCAACTGAAGCCTATCATATTTCTAAAGCTACTTGGAAAGAATTTTGTCAAAGGAGAAAGCAAAAATTTCCATAAATGAACTTGCACCATGGAGGGAGAGCAAGGAGACTTTCTGTTGCTAATGGAAGATAATTCCATTTAGAAGTGCAGAATAAGAAAGCCTGGTTTGTTTTCTTTTAATGTATTGTACCAGCAAGACATTACTTTCCTAGCAGACTAACTGATTTCACTCTCAGCTAATGGCTGGATATTAATCAAGACTCCTTTGTGTTTTCTAATTTTTTGGTGGTTTCTGAAAACCTATGTTCAGTTTTTATTTTTGAAGTACAGTTTGTCAGGTTTGTGTTAGTTTCCCAAATAATTTGATTTTAATAGCAACAAAAATAAAAAAGTAAGAGTATATTGCTTATATCATGGTATATAAGTGGCATTAACTATATATAAACAAATATTTCAACAAAATCATGTTGTGTAATTACCAGGAATTTGATGTTGTCACGTTGACATCTTTTGAATAGCTGTTCCTAAAATATTTAGTGAATAGATCTATGAATTGAATTACTGACAGAAAATTTTATTGCAGGGATTTGTATTAGAGAGAAAGTAAAATATTTGTAGTGATAACTAGTAGGGAGGATTTTTCAGATTGCTGATCATTCGAAGAAATCTCAGCATGAATCAGAATATTAGTCTTGATTCCTGATTGATAAATTGCATTGTTTTTCTGTAAATATCATACCATCCCTGTCAAAATTCCTTAATATTACCAAGGTGCTAGTGCTACTGGAATATTGAAAACAAAATAACCTGTTTCTTAGTAATCCATTAAGATTAGTAACATATTGGAAGTGTGTAACAATTATTGGCTCAACAATACCTATATATGATTCCTAGTTGCTTTACTATTCCTTCAGAAGTGAGGCAGTATGACTCCTACATTTAGAAAAGCATTTATTTCCATCTCACCAGCTCTGATGAGCAGATTGTGTATAATACTGAACTATCTCAATTCATTAGTAACATGTTTCTTTTCCATCTTATATTGGCTACATGAGGGCTTGAGGAATAATAATAGTCTTGTCCTAAGACCTGTGTGAAGTCTGTCCTGAAAGACAGCTATTTGAACAGATCCTGTGTGACAACTTCATTGTCATGATTGTGAACTGTGCCTGAAGCACGTACATCCAGATCATGTGAAAAATAGTTGAGCAGTAGACACTAATAAGACTTACACAGCTGCTAGGATATAGCACTAATATCTATACTTTTTTTTTTTTTAATTCATGTTCTGTCACATTTGCCTTATAAAAATCATCTGGCCAGGCACATAAATATACAGCTTAGAAAACCAAAAGTGTCATCCTCAGAAACTGATACTCTATGTATCAGTCGACTACAGTGACAACTATGACTCATTGAATATACTCAAATATCATCATGTCTTGTCAAAGAGGATGAAGCATCAATCTGATTTCATAATGAAATAGGATTATTCAGTGTACTTATCACATCATTCATGGCTTGCTTTATCTAGTAGCAAAAGGTGGCCAAGAAAAGGACATTTTGATCTCAGATCTTAATTCAGTCTCCACTCACCTAAACATTTAAATGCTCATTTGAAATATGGCCGTCCTTAAAGAGAGGAATGGAGCACCTGTCCTTTGAAGAAAGGCTAAGACAACTGGGATTGTTCAGCCTGGAAAAGAGACGGCTTCATGATGGCCATCCATTGTCTGAAGAGAATCTACAAGAAAGATGGAAAATATTTACAAAAGCATATAATGAGAAGATAAGGGGGAATGGCTAAAAACTGAAAGAGCGTAGGTTTAGGTCAGGTATTGGGAAGATAATTTTTACTGTGAGCATTGTGAGGGATTGGACCAGACTGCTCAGTTAAGTTGTGAATGCCCCATCCCTGGAAGAGTTCAAGGCCAGGTTGGATGGGGCTCTGAGCAACCTGGTTTAATGAAAGGTCTTCCTGCCCATGGCAGAGGAGTTGGAACTGGAGGATCTTTAAGGTCCCTTCCAACCCAAGCCACTTTATGATTCTAAAATTCTAAAATTCTAAAATTCTAAAATTCTACAATGACTTAAATAACAAAAAATAAATAGGAAGCAAGGAAACACACTAATGTCAGTAAAATGTATAATTAGGGATAAAATAATTATGAATGTTTGCATTTTGTTTTGTAAATTAGTACTACATGGATTTTGCTCTCTACTAATGATAAATAATCAGAAGTTGAAATTTATTTCACCATGTGAGAAAAGTTTAGGGTCATAGAGAATAAAATATTTCAGAAATTCTATATAAAAGAATGAAATAATTATATTTATTTACAAAAAGGTTAAATTTTAGCATTTCCTACCTTTTGAATGCTTGACTTTTCAAACGAAATGTTCTTTTAGAATTGTGAAGCAATGATGCCTTTGTTTTCATTGATGATGTCTTTTTTGCATGACAGTGAATAAAATATTCTGTAGAGTGTTATTCTTCCTCAAGAAAATGAAGCTTTTGCAAATAAATATTAATGAATTTTTATTCTAAGTGCTGTTTGTTTCATTTCATTATCATAATGAAGAACAATAGTGTAGGGTTACTTTTTTTAAGGTGACCTTGCAAAATCATTTACAAAACTATCACAGCAAAATATTTTTCTCTGTCAAATAGAATATTAATTTCTCAAAATAGTTTCTCAAATTATTAATTCTCAAAAAATTAAGATGAGAAATTATTGGAATCAGCTTATGTGCTTTAAGTATGCCACCCACAGAAAAATAGTTAAAAGCGAAATAAAACATATACTTTCTTCTAAGACTGAGAAATTACGTAGAGTTACTAAGGCAGGCTTTTTTGCTGGTCTGTATATGTCCTTGGAAGACCTTTTTTTCCCCCACTGTACTCTCACATAACACCAAATCCTTACATTTACCAAGGTGCACTTCTGAAACAGTGAAGTCACTCAGCCAGTCTTGTTACTTTTTAATTCTGATCTTTATAGGAAGAAGAAATACACATATGTATATATGTGGTTTTCAAAGTGAGGGTGGCCTCAAAAACCTTATGGAATATCTCAGCACTTCAAGTTTTTCTTTCAAGATATTTCCATGCAGTTAGTCTTTATTTGGAAGACCATTGTGTGGTCTGTGCTCTTTTACTGGATACCCTGAATGTCAATCCATGTGCTGCCACATGATTCAGTCAAATTAATGAAGATATGTTTATCTCACCCAGGTCTCTTTTCATCCTCCGTTTGTACACACACATTTACTCCATTTGTACACATACTTAGGCAAACACGAACCCCAACATCACCACCTTCAGCATTGCTGAAACGTATCCATGAGATGAAGACGTGTTTCATATTTGCACAACAGTTCAGTATTAACTCTTGGCAACTATCCTCAGTTCTGGGTTTTGCCTTCACTTGTAGCTGATAGAAACACACACAAAATGAAAGAAAGCTAGACTGTGAATGCTAATGTGACATAACAAAGTCCATTTGTGGTTTAGCTTCACAGAAGTTCATAAGGACAGCACTGTTCAAACATCCTGAGGCTGACATTCTGGTAACAATTTTGCGACCTCAGCAACCCTAGTTTAGTAGAGTACAGTCAGATTGATCCAGAATTCCAGTGAAATAGAAGGGAATCTTTCTTTCCTTTTGCTTTCAGTGGCTTGATGACCACAGCCTGAGTTCATACAGGCTCAATGTCTTCTCTAATGTTCTTCATATAAATCTGTAGCAGTGACAAAACTATACACAAACAACTTTAAATACAATTTTTATTAGTCTGATCCATGTAACTAAGAGTTTCAAAGAGCAAGTGGAAAGAATTTAAAACTTAGGCCTCACCTATCTTTGACCTTTCTTTCAGACTTTCAAGGGCAAGAAAAACCCCACCTTCCTATGGTTCTAAAGAAAGCTACACGTTACAAAATTCTCTGCCACAACTCATAAGACTCAAAGTCTCTAAAGCAGTAATGCAGTCTAGCTTGAGAAAATTCTATGTATTTTAAGTGTTTACTATCAGTTTACTTTTTATGCTAGTTCCCAATTGGCATCTAGTTCCTAATATTTCAGATGGTATTTAAGGTTAATTTTGCTTCAGCAAGAATAGTTTTCAGTACCAGAAGGTGCTGATAATAGGAACCATACAGTTCAAGGTAGATGGCTTAGTGTTTCTGCAAGACAGAATAGAAAAAAACAAATCTGTGCAGGACAAATGTCATGTAACTGAAAGGAAGATGCTTTGAATACTAAGTGTCCAGTAAATTCACCTCTATGAACGCCCTTTCTTAGTCCAGAAGTATATCTCAATAAATTACATATTTTCAGATTTACATAATATTTCATTTTGTAAAAATCTTTGACAGATCTTGCAACTGTGACAAGCAACCAGGGGATGTGACTAAAATATCCACCAACAATTTGCAGAGTTTATTGGTCAGCATACTACTTGCATACTAATACAAGTAGGATTACTACAAAGGTAAATAAATCAATGTTTTGTACAGATTTTTTATTGTTTGCTGGAAGAATTCTAATTCAGTCCAACTACAGTGAAACATGGATTTTAATACCTTTTTGTACTGGCATCAAACATGGTGAAGTCTAAAGAACTGCATATGAAAATTATCCTTTTTAAATATTTAAAGATCCTTTTCTGTATAAAAATGTGTATTTATAATATGAAAAAACATATAAATTATTATTATATATGGTATGACATTTTATATTGTTTTTATAATCATACTGCTTTTTCATTGTTATGATAATTGATCAATTATTACAAAGAAGGTATCTTATTTACAAAGAGATATAGAGTGTAGAGTCAATGTTATTGCAATGACAGCGGATTATAAATCTTAGCCATAAAATTAAAATAAATAAACTTTTAATCTTTATGTACTTTAACAGTTTTATTTCCAATTTGTCAATGCACATCCTTCTAGAGTAAAGTTATCTTCATATTTTTTTTATATTTTATTCTTAGAATGTGGTGTTATGCTAGTGTGAGTCAGAGTGTTAAATATTTGGATTTAAATAAATACATATGCAGGTGTATATATATCTATCAGAGTAGATAACAGAGACAGTATGTCTCTAACAGAGACATACGTATACATATATATATGTAAAAAGCAAACATTTTTTCACATCTTTACTTCTGAAAATGTGTACAAGTTTAGGCAAGAAAAAATTTAGAAAATTCTCAATGTATTCTTTCTTGTGTTTATAAACTTTGAGACTCAATTATTAGAAGAATTTCAGTATAAATGCTGAAGAGGGGTAATTGACTGCTAAGAACTTGTTCTCTTCTCATTATTCTTAATAAACACAAATGGCACCTAAATTGTATTTGCCCAATTATGTTCCCCAAGAGAAACTCTATAAAACCCGATTTATATAACACAAAAAGTATCTGCATAATTCATTAAATGACCATAGCAGAGTAAGTAAGATATAGTAAGATATAGCAGCAAAAGGAATTATTATATTGCACTCTTCAAAATCAAGTAAGGGTGTATAATTTTTGAAAATATCCATAACAGATAGGCCTGTAGTGGTATTTTAAAATTTTAAAATCAATCTTTGTGAAAAGAATGCTCTAATGAGTTGATAATGACTTCTTTCAGTCTTCTGACTTATTTTTTAGGTCTGAGCATATCTCTGATCATATAAGGTGTTTTGGCTGGCAGCTGAAGCAGGAAATAGCACAGTTTACAGAAGAATTTACTGTATTGGTTGCTAAGCCATTCTCTGACTCATTTGGTCACTAAAGCAAGCAAGGGCTCAACATCTCAACACCTGTGACAGTTTGGGTCTCAGCCACTTGGACTATCAATATGCTAAGACACATTGCAGAACTTTAATGAGGACACAGAAGCCTCTTCTGTGGTAGAAGAACTCTCAATTTTTATCTATGCAAACTTTTCTGCTAACTTAAAAGTCCTACAGTTTTTTCCTTAAGAATGGGCCAAATGCAAACAAATGGAAGTTCAAAACAGGGCAAGGCTTCAAGTGCTGAGCACAAAAAATGAAAATCAGCTATCCAGATATTGATGATCCCATTATAAGGAATCTCACTCAACTGATTGATCACATTTACCGTACACAAAATAGCATGTGGGTCCTCAATACAGGATTAAAAAATCTTCCAGGTCCATAATTAAGACTATTTCTTTCTGCACTGAAGATGGGAAAGGTAGCTTGGGATGAATTACGATCTTCTCAAGGACTGCAAGTATGAATAAAGTCAGTGCTGGCCATCTTTGAAGTGCTTTCCATGCCAAACAGAAGTAATGAATGGGAAAAACTATCGCTGGTACCAGTGGAAATTATGCAAAATAATGTATTTTGGGTTTCATACTAAAAAACACAGACCACCAACATGTTTACTTCTAAAGAAGTTGGAATATACAAACAATCAATGCAATATGGGTTTGTTTGGTTTTTTTTTTTTTCTTCTGAATTCTTAAACTTTGTAATGAATTTACAGCACAAATTTTGGGTGACAGATTTTCAACAAAGCAGATGTGTGACTCTACAGAGAAGCATAACTTTAAAATTTCTTCTACTTTACTCTAAGCCTGCCAGAACATTTTTCAGTGTTACCAAATTGGCTAGATTAGCTGCAAATTCTATGAAAATAGAAAAATACATAAAGCTATCTGAATTATTTAAAAAGACAATATTTTACTGAATCACAGAATGATTGGAAGGGCTCTCTGGAGGTAATTCTCCCAAGCACCCCCTGCTCATACTTTGTCACCTAGTGTTAGTTGCTCAGGACTGTGTTCATATTGGCCTTGAATATGTTCAAGAAGAAGGATTCTACAACTTCCCTCAACAACATGCACCAGTGTTTAGTCACCCTTACAGTAATAAAAAAGTGTTTCTTAATGTTCAGATGGAATGTCTCATTTGGCAGTTTGGGTCTCTTTTTCTGTCACAAGCCACCACTGAAAAGAGCCTGGATCTGTCATCTTTGCACCCTCCCTTCAGGCATTTATACATATTGTTGAGATCCCCCCTGAGCTTTCTTTCAATCTAACTCTCTCAACCTTCCTCAGTGGAGAACTACTACAGTCTCTTAATTATCATTGTGGACTTCTGCTGGAGTTCCTGAAGTTTGTTTATGTCTCCTTGTGCTGAGGATCCCAGAACTAGACCCACCACTCACCAGTGGCCTCACCAGTGCTGAATGAAGAGGAGTGGTCCCTTGATCTGCTGTCACTACTTTGTCTAATGTAGCCCAGGACACCATTTGATGCTTTTGCCACAAAGTCACTCTGCTGGCTCATGTTCAACTTCAGGCCCACCAGTATCCCCAGGTTCTTTTCTGACAAGCTCCTTTGCAGCTATACAGCCCCGATATATATTGGTGCATAGGGCTGTTCTTCCCCAGCTGCAGAACTTGGCATTTCTTCTTGGTGAACTTCATGTCACTTCTGTCAGCCCATTCCTTCAACCTTTTGAGGTCCCTCTGGATGGCAACACAACCCTCTGCCTTATCAGTTGCTCCTCCAATGAGGCATCATCTTCAAACTTACTGAAGGAATTGGAAAACTCTTAGATGCTCAGTAGGATTTGTCAATTTTGTACATTATTATGTTTTTATAAAAAGAATTTTTCTTTGCCCCAGAAGATAATCTTCTTGTTTTTTAATCTCTGAGGCAATTTTGTAGAGTATGACTCTGAAATTCCATTCCAATCTTAAAAAAAAAAGGGCTTCAAAAAGTAGAGTAATGAAATAAATTAAATACATAATTTATGTATTTACCATACTTCCGGAATAGTTGTTATTTCAAGAATGGCCCCTTATTTTACCTTCAGTGTTGTCTAGATTTTGTACAAATTTTCATGCCTTCTAGTACTGTAAAAATACTGTTAGATACTAAGAAAGTTAACTAATTGAAAGAGAGTTTTTTACCTCCTGAGTCCTTCCTGAAGTATCCTTCATTATTTTCATGCCTGTCATTTCTTGCACGAGTTGTTTTCTACTCCTGGCCTCACTAGACTGAAGGGATAGTGTTTATCTCAATGCATTTTTTGAAACCTTTTAAAGCCTTTCTGCCACTAAACTCTGGAATGCTCTGTAAGATCAAATATATGAACAAAATGTTTTCTAATTACACACTAGACTGGATGATTACAGCACAAACCCATACTCTAACATGGGAAATTGACACAGCTGGTGTGTTCATCCCATTCATTATGTGTTCATTCAATTCACCTGGTCTGTAGATTCAATCTCACCTTCAAGCAAGTAGGGGTTAAACCTTGCCTGTATTAATGAAGCTTCATAATAAGTAACATAAATTTGTGGATTTCATAACATTAAATTCATTTCTAAATATCAGCTCACTCAAATTAAGGATAGGTTTTATTTTAAGCTTTCCTTTCAGACACCTATGTGAATACTGATACTTTTAAAACATTGTGTTTATAGTGTTAAATCATTGCATTAAAATGTGCCAAAAGAATTCCCACTCCTATAAGACTGTTTCTTGAATTGTGATTTAAAGTCATGATTAGTTCTGGAAATAATTATTTTAATTTTAAAAAGTAAAAAATATTTATGAACTGTATGAGAATTTTGAAATCTATTTCATCTATTTATCTTCTTCTTCACTTCCTTCATGAGGATTACAACCTGTCAGAATCAAACAGTTATATGAAAACGCAGGGGTGTTATATTATTAAGAAGTTACACGTCCTATGCTCATCCTTCTGATTAATCACGCCAGGCACGGAGGAATATATTTTTGCTTAAAAGTGTGCAAGCATTGTGCGTGTTTGCCAGCAGCTATATTTTTTCATCTAATAGAAATTTTTCTTGATCTGTCTTCTTTTGGAACTATAGTTTCTGCTCTACATTTTCAAAAAACCCAACCAATTATTTTTAGAAACTGTCATGGCTGAAGAGATCAATGAAAATTTAGTAAGCCATGGTAGTAGTCAATAAACATGTCTATCTTACTATATCTTCCTTCTAGTCTAAATCTGTGGAAGAACAAATTCTAAGCTTTTGCCTTTTTTTTTAATGAAAAGTAAAATGAAGAAAAAAGTTGTGGAGATTTTGAGTTTTTCTTTCTCAGGCTTCTGTTTTCTGCACCACCATAGACTAGAAGCAAAACACCTGGTAATATTAATTGTGTTAAACTGAAAGGATGAAAATCCTTTCATCTTTTCACATAAATTAGTATTTTAGAGTATTTTGGTGACTTCTTCTTTCTTCTCTATTCAGTACATTATTGTTCTCCAGGAAAAACTGGATCTGGAATTTGTGCATGGCATTTGAGTTTTGGTCACACGAATGGCATATCCAGAGGTACTGCACTTGCTTTTGTCTTAATAGAGAAATCTCTATTAAGCCAATGCAGAGGACAAGTGATCCTTGCAGAAAGGTGGTTTGCAATTTGCTTGTACACCGGAAGCAAAAATTAGCCACCAAAAACTTGGATATTTAAAGTAAATGTTTTAGATTAGTTTGCTTTGACAAGGGAAGTTCCCTCAAAGTAAGTGTTCTGAAGCCAGGAAGTTAATGGGTACATTTTGTGTCCTCCTAAGTCTTCTGTAAAGCTCATCTTCTGATGGTGGTTTGTTTTTCATTATGCCTTAGTCTCTTTGCTCCTGAGTTGGAGTTTGTTTGTGTTTTTTTTTTTTTTTGTTTGTTTCTTGCATTATATAACCCTTAAATAAGCTGTGGAAGATGTTCTGCATTTAGGAAACAAATGAAACAAAAAAATACCCTACAAGTTCATATTACTTATTAATTAAAAGAAATAGAAGCAGGAACATGGAGGACCCACTACACAGTCTCACCTTGGCAGTAGAAGCATTTTAGGGAGGGTGAATTATAAATTCAAGAGCTGATTATTGTTTAGTAGAATGCGTATGTAAAAAGAGTAGCAGAAAGAATCACAGAGAAGCAGATAAAAAGCTGCAGTAAATCAAATGTTGCCAGGGAAACGATGATATTTCACCTCTAGAAGAAAATCAAAAGATAATACTTCTTGGGATAAATTCTTCTGGGGATTAAAATACCTAAACCTAAAATGTTGTGAGAAAATAATATTCTGTTGTGTGATCCCACTACATTAAGAGGAAGAAGATTTGCATACCAGGTAAGCATATCCAGCAGCTTCCAAAAACTCCTTGTTGTATCAGCTGTTTCTCCTTTTAGCAATAACTGTGCTAGCTAACCACTTTTATCAACCATAGTAATTTTATTACTGATTTATAATCTCAAAACCATTTTATTTGGCAAGAACCACTGAAAGACAGGAGCTATTTCTCCAAAGTCAGATGAGGTTGCTCAAGTTTAACTCAAATCCAGCTGAAACTCGAAGATTGTAAAACCTCTCTGAGCAACTTGTTCCATTATTTAACCACTCTCATACAGAATTTTATGGAAATGAATGGATGTGCTGATATGCAGGGCTTATATGCAAGACTTTCTGAGATCAGATTACTCAGCGGTTGCAAAGATGTACTACAAATTTAAAGAGTTAAATATCTTTAACAATCTTCATATGGCATCCCACACTGCTTAGAAATTACCTGTATTATTCAAACAAGCACAATTTTTTTATCCAGCCATCTGTTTTTTCAGAAAGCTGTGGGGGTTTTGTTTGCTTGATTTTCAAACTAAATCTATTGTTATGTTTCATAGATTCATTTGACTTACATTTTTACAATAATTCTTTCAATAATAATGGCTCCAAAAAGCCATGATTGCCCAATTTATCTCCATGTGTAGTAGGTTTTATGCACCTAGATGATAACATTTAGTATTAGCTCTCCAATTCTCATCAGAACAAGTGAAAAAAATAAGGCAAGATCAACACTTGAAATTACAATGGACAGCCTCTATGCTATTGCAAATGAACAGGATTAGCAGGAGATCAACCTGTTTTTCTTCCCCCCAATAAAATGTGTAGGAAAGCCTAGTGGGGCATTTAGGCTTTTCAAAGAAATGCTTAACTCAAAGAAACAGCAATGAGAAATGTACAACTTACTGAAACGAATTCAAAAGGCCAGACATTAGGTATGACCACAGCTTAAAAAAGCAAAGCCTAAATCACAAAGGCCAAATGCATTTTCACAAATTTTTTACTAGCGTTCTTTTTTTTTTTTTTTCTGCTGTTATCGGTCTTTGAATGGCCTTAAATTATTACTGAGAATATATTGGCTCCTTCCAATTTTTAAATCTCAGTGCATCAGTTCTGTGAACAGCCCTGCTGCACACTGCTGAAACCCAGAAGAAGGGAAACATCTTTTATAGTCTTCCAGAAATATTTTATAGCCTGCAACAATAAAGGGAAATTTATTACATTGTTTTCCACTATCTAAGGGTCATATCTGGAAAATTTAAGATAGAGACAGTATCACTTGAAAGAAAAAAAGTTCCAGTCTGATGCTGGAAGTGTCTCCTCTCTCAGAAGTTATAATTGATATCATTTTCATATGCCATGGTGTGTCATTTCATTCTCTAATGATAATACATGAAAACACAGGTTATTCAAATCCACAAAGTTCTGCCAACTTTGAACAAAGAATGACATTGACATTTTGTAGTTTTCTGTCACATAAGTCTACAACACGTTATTTCCAAGATTTGGTTTCCGGGGCAAAATATGTGAAAATGTGTATGGTTTTCATGGTTTCCAGTATGAACTGGCTCAGGCATACTAATCCTTTTCCAGATTATTCCTTTTCTGTGTATGTACAGAGCACTGGTGCTTGGCAAATATGTTTATAGACTCAACTATAATTTTTCTACCTGTTAATATAAAATGAAAATACCTTACTTAGTTGAAGCAATATTGGAAAAGGTTGGGTTGAAATTG
Source organism: Myiagra hebetior (assembly GCA_013397015.1). Classification (NCBI taxonomy): domain Eukaryota; kingdom Metazoa; phylum Chordata; class Aves; order Passeriformes; family Monarchidae; genus Myiagra; species Myiagra hebetior. Next base: position 47,152 of record VWZQ01008065.1, read on the forward strand.
ATGTTTAGCAATGGGAATTGTGTAGACCATTACCTCTTTTGTTTGACATTTTTCCACTTCTAACTGGTGTATGTATTAAAATTCATTTGTATTATGAGCAAAGGGCCATGTATGGAGTGAATGGGAGAATTATATGGCAAAATTAGGCTCCAGCTTAAGAGTTGAGCCAAGCATAAAGTCTTACAAGTCAGTTTTCTCCCATTATGTGATATCCTCATGTTAAGCAAAGAGAAATTATTGGTCAGTTGCACATCCAGACAACTATGTATGACATACAGACTGATGGTGAGAGAGTAAAGCCAGAGCACAATGCTGGAAATGTATGAGTCACAGAGGCCTGGCTGGAGTGGTGTCTGAGCCAGAGCTGGTTGTCTGAGTATGATGCTCACTGTCTGGGCTTTGACAGATAATGACACTGTGCTGGGAAATGCTAATGGAAGGGGACTGAAAGGACTCACAGTCTGACTTCCTGCAGAAGAGCTGTTCCTCCACAGAGAACTCAAAATATATTTCAGACTCTGCTGTATCTTGCATCACTAACAGTCTTGCCACCAGAGATTTTTCATCCTGCTCACCGGGCTGTTTGCAGATTAGGGGAAAAGGGATATAAGGAAACAGCATTTTTCCTGGTAACCATGGAGAAGGGATAGACAATATGTGTTCTGGGATTCACTGGTTGAGGAAAGTCTGTCCCTTTACCCCATTCTCATGAGACGCCACCTGGAGCACTGCACCCAGCTCTGGGTTCCCCAGCAAAGGAAGAACATTGACCTATTGGAGAGTCCAGAGGAGGGCTATGAAGTTAATTTGAGGGATGGAGCACCTTTTCTATGAGGCAAGGCAGAGAGAAATGGGATTGTTCAGCCTGAAAAAGAGAAGGCTTTGGGGTTCCAGTACCTGAAGTGAGCCTAAAAGATGGAGAGGGACTATTTACATGTAGTGACAGGGCAAGGGGGAATGGCCTCAAGCTGAAATAGAATAGGTTTAGATTAGATATTAGGAAAACATTCTTTACTGCAAGGATGCTGAGGGACTGGAACATGTTGCCCAAAGAAGGTGTGGATGCCCCATTCCTGGAAGTTTTCAAGTGTTCAAGGTCAGTTTGGATGGAGCTTTGAGCAACCTGGTCTAGTGAAAAGTGTCCCTACCCATAGCAGGAAGCTTGGAACTAGATCTTACCTTCTAACCCCAGCCACTCTATGATTCTGTGATCCTCTTGTCTGTGTGTTTACATCTCTGACTAATACCTCTTTCTTTCAGTTCTCTCTCTCTTGTTTGGATTCACTGTTTTCTTGTAATGTTCCATCTGATGCACGGAGGGTTGTTAAAGCTTAGTCAATCAGAATGGGAGATTGATCCAGAGAGAAGTGTTTGTGAGTTTACTGAAAACAAAAAATACTAACTGCATATAGCAATTTCTTCCTTGGGCATTGGACTGATGATATTATGCTTGTAGACAGTTCCTGAGACCCATGAAGATGGTGGTTTTCTGTAAAAGTTGCAAAAATTGAACTGAAAATATGTCCAGTAGTGACCAGAAAAATAGAAATTCTGAGAGGGGTATTAAGTACCCATAAACAAGTTTCAAAAATCTGGGCTGAAATTTTGAAGTCTATTTATCAATATTATTAAACTGCTGCTATTAGGAAAACAGGAAAAAACGCCACTAGGAAAACAGGAAAAAACGCCACCTTATGAAAGCAATAAATTAGATTAAAAAAAAAAAAAAACCCTCAAGAAATCATATTGATATATCAAAACCATAATTTTTTCTAAGTGAAAGCAAGTGAATGCAAATTTAATAATTATGTTGTGTTACTTGTAGGTTGTGAGGACAATTTTCCACTTTGGAGGGAAGGAATATTTCTGTAACAAGTTTATCCTACAAATTGTAAGGTTTTTATTTTCCCTTCATGTCTGGAGATCTCATCTGTATGAAACAGACCTTCATTCTATTACTCTGAATTGCCTTGTTTTCGCAGTATCATAAATATAATGAAAAAAAAGGTGGGGGTGTAAGTGGGCATCAGCTATAACTTTTTTTTTTTTTTTTGAGATCATGAAAAGTGTCTAGA
>VWZQ01008065.1:49244-72361 GCA_013397015.1 Myiagra hebetior
TCTAGAAATATATATATCCTCTTGTTTTTGGCTACAATGAACTAATCACAAATTTCCTTCTTCTGAACATGAACTTAAACCTAGCAATCGTCTTTGATTTAACAAATAATATTTCAGCAGTTCAAGACTTGCTGATACAAGGAGTCTTTAGAGTGTATGTAGCTACCTTCCCTCTAGATAACTGTCTTTTTAAAATATCAGCTTCATCTCAGAAGTAATTTAACTTTTGTTTCAGTTTTCCACCATCCTTCATTCACGTCTTTATTAATACGTTCTCCCTTTTTTACCACTTAGCGCAGTAACTAAGCAGTTACTCAATTTTAGATGTCTTTTAAACTATAGATGTATCTGAGGTATACCTTGGAACCTGATTTTATTAGGTGTAAACTGATGTTTCATTGAAGTGTAAAGTCAATTTACATGAACTGAAAGTCTGATCCAAAATCTCTTAATTATTTAGAACAAAAACTGAAAGGACAAAACCCCAGATTTGAAGCTAAGTGCTTATCTTAGTTGCAATGACTACCTCCACTCCTACACTGCTTTTACATGGTGAACAAAAAGGATCATCTACAAAGCACTGGTGCACATTTTGAGAAATACATGCCTCTGATAGATTCAGATGTGTCCCTGGATGTCAAGAGGCAATATGTGCTGTCAAGCTGCCCACTCACCAGCCTCCCTGTACATTTACCAAAGCATGGCAGGGTCCCCTTTCCCTGGAGGAGGTGCGAGGGATCACAGACAAAGCTGCTACAGTTTGCAGCCAGCTAATTGAAATTCACCTCACTCACCTGTGTTAGCTTAGAGGTCAACAAAATAGATGGCTTGGGATTTGCCCTGCATTCATTTATAATTTATGTGTTTTGCTATTAGAAAATTGCTAGGTCCTTTCAGAAAGAGTACAGGCAAGTGGCTCCTGATTATACCCTACCAGCAGAGACTCCACTGTGCCATTTGTTACATCAAGAAGTGAGAGAGAAGAGGAATAGGATAGTTGTAGACAAAACTCTCTTACAGGTTCCCGTTATTCAGACTCATTAAAAACAGAACCAGACTCTTTCCTCACTTTCTGCTGTAGTGTAGCTTTCCTTTACTGGGAAAAGAAACAATGCAATGATATCCTTGGCATTAGAGTACTTCAAAGGAAACAAATATCCTTGCCTTATACCATACAGTGAAATGTAAAGAAATTGCTCAGTAAAGAGTTTAAATACCTCACCAGTAGTTTTGATAGTTTACTGCAGTAGTAACAGAAGTTTATTCTCAAGAAGCTGAGCTGAAACAATGCACTTTGTGAGGAGATTCTTTCTATTCAAGAAAATGTAGGGCATTTGCAGAAAAAGAGAAAGACCTATATAGATATTTGCTCTTTGATGTAAAGCCAGTATATTTGGAGAAAAATACACTCTTTTTTACATCATTCTAGGATAAGAATTATCTGAAGAAATTACTGAAGTAACAAACAACTGCTTAGAAAAAAATGTATTTTCACTCTAATTTATTTTGTTTTCATTGCCTAAACATTTTCATCAGTGCAGAGACCTATTTATAATACAAAAAAAAAAAAAAAAAAGGAAAAGTTTTCATATATATCAATAAAAAAAATAATTACTTGATCATCACTCTAAAGGAAGAAAGTTCATCCATATGAATTTTGTACAGCCCAGAACTGGACCCAACACTCCAGGTGTGTCCTCACAGAGTCTGAGTAGAGGGGAAGGATCACCTCCCTTAAGCTGCTGTTAAGAAAACAGGAAAAAACTCTGCCTTATGAAAGCATCACCTTATGACTCTTCCTAATGCAGGAAAGTCCAGGAAGCCACTGGCCACCTCTGCTGCAAGGAAACACTGCTGGCTTGTACTTAATTTTGTATCCACTAAAATTCCCAGGTCTTTTTCTGCAAACCTTATTTCCAGCTGGTTGACCACTCAGCCTTGAATAGAGCATGTGTTTATTCCTGCCGAGGTGCAGGACTTGAGATTTCTCTGTTTTTAACTCAATGAGACTCCTGTCATCCCATTTCTCCAGCCTGCTGAGATCTAAGTGGCAGCACAGTCACTTGGGTATCAGCTACTCCTGACAGTTTAGTGTCATCTGCAAACTTGCTAAGGGTACACTCTGTCCCATCACCTTTATCTGCTCTGTCATTAATGAAGATGCTAAGTGGTATTGATCTCAGTATTGACCCCTGGGTACACCACTAGTGACCAGCCTCCAGCTGGACTCAGTGTCACTGATCAAAACCCTCTGAGCCCAGCAGTTCAGCCAATTTTCAGTCTACCCTACTGTCCATTCATCTAGTTCATATAAAATCAGTCTATCTATGAAGATATTGTTAGAGACAGTGTAAAAAGCCTCACTAAAGAAAAGATGAAAATCTCACTCTTCCTCTTTCATCCACTGAACTTCTCATTTCACTGCACAAGGCTGTCAGAGTGGACAGGCATGATTTGCCATTCATAAATCAATGTTGAATACTCTCAATCACCTTCTTGCTATGAATATATATATAAATATTTTCCAGGATTAGTTACTTTCCCAGGGATAGAGATGAGGCTAAAAGCAGTGTAGCTCCCCATCTCTTCCTTCTTGCCCTGCTTTGAGATGGGGTGATGTTTTCCTTCTTTCATTTCTTATGAACCTTCTCCAGTTACCATGACTTTTCAAATCCTGAATCAGAGCAATTTTCAAAGGTAATCAATGTGGCCTTGTAATGAGATCAGACAGCTCCCTCAGCACTCAAGGCTGCATCCTATCAGGTCCCATCCCCATAACTCCTGTGGAGGTTGTAGTGAGGTGGATGTTTGTCTCTTTTCCCAAGTAACAATAGAACAAGAGGAAAAAGACTCAAGTCACACCACGGGAAGTTTAGGTTAGATATAAGGAAAAATGTCTTTGCTGACAGGGTTGCCAAACATTGGAACAGGCTGCCCTGGGAAGTGGTGGAGTCATCACCCCTGCAGGTACTGAAAAGATCTAGCACTTTGGGATAAGGTGGACTTGGCAGTGCAGGGTTAACAGTTGGACTTCATGATATTAAAGATCTATTCTGATTTAAATTATTCTATGACTTGTACATGGCCAGGTTGTTTAACTGCTCCTTATTTTGGTCTTCCTGAACTGAGGGTAAATCTTTTTCCTGAACAAAGTGTGTGGACGACTCATATCTCATACTGAGACTGTTCTCCTTAAGACAAAGTCTTGTTATCTATTCTTAGAATCATAGAAACTTTAAGGTTACAGTAGAAACTGGGAGAAAGGTCAGGTTACAACCACCCTTCCCCCCCCACAAGGTTCGGGAAAAATAATCTGAAGGTCGTGAGTTCGATCCTCACACGGGGATACACATCATAGAGTCACCCCAAGACAACAGCCTTTAAAGTGATAGTGTGTAAATGCTTATCTCTATTATTTCAGTCTTACTATCATAAGAAAGGATACTACTCAGGTCTTGCTTCATCATACTCCTTAAGCCAGTGTATCTATCTAGCTTATCAATTATCCCCTTATCAGAAGATTTTTCTTTACAGAATCTCTGATGATCAAGTACTGCTTTATTTCAAGGGTGTTTTTCACCTCATCAGACCCTTGCTTTCTTTTCCCTATTTCTTATATCAAATTAAGTCAAAGAATTCACATAAATATGACAAAAGGTAAGATTATATTGCAGGATTTATTTTAGAGAAGTTCACATACATATTTTTGTAGTGTCAAGGCCCAAATAAATAAAAAAATCTATGTTGTCCAGAACAGACTCGACTTATAACCACTTGGGATATTTAGAATGAATCAAGTTTTGTTCTTATATTTGATGTTTCATTGTTCATCTTGACTACTAGATAAAACTGTACATAAATTGTGTGACTTTCAGCCATCAAAATGCAAGAGTAAAATCTACTAAACAATAATGAAAGCCAAGTTTAACCTTTATAAAATCCATCTGTATGCTAAAGTCCATATATATATCCCCTGTTGACTGCAGGACTGACTCATGTGGATATGAAACAGCTATGCAGAAAGTTGGACTAGATAAACTCAGTAGTTAGACATTCATCATCACCCTGCTTCAACAGACACTGGAGTGGGGGGTAAGCATACTTTGTAAACTCCAAACATTTTTCTGTCTACAGAACATGACCATTGTGTCACCTCACCCAGAATCTTGAAAGAAAAATGAAATCTGTGTCATATCAGCAGTTTTGTTTGTTTGTTTGTTTATTTTTCCACAAGGATGCAAACCCCATGTATACATCTGTAAGCCAGAAAAAAATTTAAACAATGGTTTAAAACCAAAATATAGACATTTTGTTTTTCTTGGAAAAAACATTTATCTCTATACTAAAGGATATTATCCTTAAGAAAACTTTATTTAGAAGGGTTTTGCCTTTATTCTCCTTCCTAACTCATTATCCACCAACACATAAATCTTGCAATTTTCAAATGGGTTGCAGATCATAGGCACTTTATTAATCCCACATCCCTGAAATTAAGCTTGGTTGTTTCAGAGCTTCTTGTATCAAGAAGGAAAAAACAGCAGCCCAGTAGGAAACATTGCTATTCATTTTTAAATACTTAAATGCTTGCTCTGCTGAAATAATGTTAAGCATTGTATCTTTTTCTTTTTTTTTTTTCCTTTTTTTTTTTCCCCCTAAAGAAGGGTTAGCACTTCCTTGCAGAGGAAGTGCTGAAGCAAAGAAAATTTGCATGAATGTTTGAAGCAGTCCTGGCATCTGCTGTCACTTGGGAAAACAATCCAAACTATAGATGTTTAAAGAAGGTCAGCTTGGTGGTATATATGACAAAATGCAACATGAAAAATGTTCTGTATTCATCATGTTCTTTAAAATCTGTGACATTATTCAAAAGAAAACTGTTTTACTTGTTTGAGAGAAAATGAGTGGTTATTCTCTCTCAAGCTCTTATCATGACTCCAGCCCTGAACTGCTATGTGACTTTTAATAAATAACATAATTTCATCATTTGAAAAAGAAGACTGACTGGGGTTTCCAGTATAAAAAAATATTTTGAATATGTTACTAGAATGTTTTGTGGTTTGTTTAGGTTTTTTTATCCCATTTATTGTCTATCATGTAATATTCTTCTCCATAATTTTTTTCCACTTCCCATTGAGAAATGTTCATGATGGATGTTGTACAAAGTCACACTCAGATTTTCCTCAAAAATACTTGTCCACATGTTTCATTTCAAATGATGGTAGATGGGGTGGGGGGGTGTGTGTGTGTGTCTGTATGTAATATCCACAAGTTCCCTTCCTAACCATTTTTTTGTTTTGTTTTGGTTTTTTTTGTCTTCTTCAGGTAAATTTCCCCTTTTGAATAGAGCAAATAACATAATGAACAAGGTGATCTAATCCCTTTCTCTAGGACAGAAAACTGAAATTACTGGTAAATAAAGAATCCTGACATTAGAAGATTGCTACTTTTATGAAGACCTCTTTATGTTTCTAGGGTACCGATTGCATATCAAATTAGCAGATGGCTTCCTATACATGATGGCACAGATGGAGATCTAGATTGTAGGATTTCAATGTATCTGATCTTAGGCATAACTCATTTCATAAAAACTTCCAGAGAATGAAGGACTTGACTGGCTGTTAAATACCAGAGCCTCTTTCACTGTCTTTCTGTTGGCTTTGAGATGCAAACAATGGTTGCAGGGAGGACTACAGGTCTCGAAAAATGTAAAGTGTTTTTTGTTCACAGTGAGTTCTTGAGGGTGTGCAGGCAAAACTGAGATTTCATGCTTTACTCCTGTTCTTTTATTTTTAAATTACTCTGTTCCTTGAGGATCAGAAAAGCATACTCTATATGTCCTTTTAAAATCCCCCAAACCTGGCAATTTGTTCATGGAAGAATGACACACCCCAATATTTTAGTAGATTATTATTTTATGGTAAGTGTTGATAACCCTAAAATATGCACGTATATCTAAATCTGTGACATATATTCACTTAGTTCCTGAGCAGCAAGGGCATTAAAAATGTGTTCACAAAGCAAAGCTTCATTCATCTAATGAAATTGTTAATGAGTTGGGAAATAGTTAAAGAGCCTCAGACAATTCTCTTTTGTGTTTTCTGAAACATTTGGCATTCATACCTATAATCACAAAAAATAGTGGCTGTCTGGAACTGCAGTTTGGAATTTCACAGATGTGACTGGACAGGGCAGTCAAATTAACTTTATGAGGATGCCTTAGAAATGCTTCATTATCAATGCTGATGGTATGCTTGAATTCTTCCCTGCCACATCTATGCTTATCTTTCATTTCAGTGAACCTGAAAGAAGCCCTGTGCAGTGGAATGGTGCCTATGTATGATTCTCTATGTACAGAGGTTTCCAAAAAAATTTTGTGAAACGTGGAGGAATGATTTCCAAAAAGCTATTGGTAGCAAGCATTGTATAGAAGAGAAGCATTTTCACTTGGTAAAAGATTGGCTTGACAAATAGTGATTTTTTTTTTTTTTTTTATTTTACTAGGAGAAACTTTATTATGAAAGTGCAGGAATTTTTCTTCAAACTTCTTTGCCTTCTCCCCTTATTTTACTTTTAGGGGAATAAATACAGCATAAGCAGAAAATGTGAAGTATTTCAGTCTAATCTTTTGAGACAGGTGATTTAGACCAAGAACCCAAGTAAAAAAAAAAAAAAAAAGGTTAAGTGTTAAATATTTTCTCCTTAAATGTGTCAGTGCCAAAGAGCACAATAAATTAGTTTCAATATAAAAGAAGTGTGGTAATTACACTATTAGCTTTTTCTTTATAAATAACATCAGTTTACAAGAAATGGATTTATTTCCTTTTAAAATAGAATTTTATTGCTGTTTTTCGGCTGACCTTGCTCCTATTTCTGAAAAAGAATTGTTTCCAAGCACACTTTTAGAAGTAAATTAATGCTTTAAGCTCTCTGTGTTTAGCTGAATCAGCACAAGTATTGCTGAGCTGATGACACCTTTTATATACCTAAAGAAGCTGAAATCCAGCACTTAATGAAGTCTTCCCTAATCTTTTGGCAAGTGAAATAATAGGTAAAAGTTTTCCTAAGTTGCTGTCATAGGAAATTGAAATACTATGTATCTATTTTTCTAGCACTATGTTTGTGCCAACACAGTTTAAAACGATCAGTAATACTTTCCATTTCCCAGTGTTTATAAGCCAGCTCAAGACAATTGTGCAGAGATGAAAAATCACTATGGAACTTTCCAGTGGAGCACCAATCTCTCTGTGACATTTACAAAGGAAATAAATGCTGTGCCTTTTTTGAATGATAAAGGTGAAGAAGAAAAAATGCCTTTCTTTTTTTCCAGCTTCCTGTATTTATCTTGTCAGAAATTATTTCTGTGAAGCATCCTCATCTAGCAACAATTGGGAATAAGGAATCTATTACTGCCAACACAGAAGATTCAATAAACTGGCCAGAATTTACTGGACTTAGAGAAATATCTTTCTTTTTCTCACATATCACTGCCAGTGAAACCAAGTACCAATAATCTTAGGATTCATAGTAAAATCCTAAAGTTGTGCATATCCTGAGTATGTGTCGGGTAATGGGGTGTCAGCTTTATCCTGAGTTTGGTTAGTATGGATTAGTAGCCATACCTGAGTATGGATTAGTATTCATATCTTTGTGCTTGGATATTGAGACAAGTCATTTAAATACAGTGGGCATCAAAACCCATTGAAGAGACAAGGATACCTCAGCAGTAATGCAATTCAAAAGTTTGGCTCATTCATGTTAAAAGGGGAGTGTGACTGTGGAAAACTTGATCTAATGTGCATTGCAAACCAACGCTAAAAGTTATCCTTTCCTTTCTTATCTATGGTATAAAGTATAAATTTAAATGCTGCAGCTGGTTATTTTTGCGTCTCACCAGGATGAAGAGTTGTCTTTAAAGCAAAGAGAAAAATACACACACATAGAAGACATTAATTTCTGCTCTTATGCATGATTCAGATAGAATGTAGACTCTGTAATAGTTTCATTTTATCCTATGTTTCCTATTTGTCTCTGAATTCATATTAACTCCATTGTAGCCCACCATTGCAGTCACAGACCACAGGTTTTTCACTAACTCAACTATGCAAGGTTTGAGGGCTTGTCAGATCTCTTCTGGATTTTCTGTCCTTGAGCTTGCTACAGCTTATTTTAGCTAAGGGAGAAAATTGTCCAGTAGTTAAGCCCAAGTTCAGCTTTGTGAAATAATCTGATTTTATTCTATAAAAATTACATCATATCTGATAAAGTTTTAAACAAATCTTGAAGGTCAACGAGAAAATAAAGTGGCCAAGTAGACTAAAAACACAAAAGTGGAACTACAGCTAAAAGAGAAAGGAACTCCAACAAACCTCTCCCATGCTTTGTTTTTGGTCCATACAGTGATACAGAATTATTCACAAACTGAACTAACCTTGTTAATTACATTTGGTGATGCAGATGCCTACACACTTCTTTGCATTTCCATCTAGGCAACAGTGGCTTCAGTCTCTCCTAGAAAGAGTTAGTGTGGGCCTTGAAAATGCTGCTGCTTTATTTTTTCTCCCTGAAAGTGTGTAGGCATCTGCATTACCAAATGCAATGTTTATTTATGACAAGAGACATTGGGCCCAAAAGGGTTGTGTGGACTTATTCTCTACTGTTTTAACTTGATTATACAGTAGAGTTCAGAGTGCTGTAATGTGAAATACTACTTTCTGGTTTTGAGGGGGATTCTGTCAAAAAGTGTTTGTTTGTTGAGCTTTTGATGGGATACCCTTCCTTCTCAGATCAGTGTAAGACAGAAAGAGAGCAGAGGAAGCTGCTGTTCTGCTAAGTTCTTTATTTCATAGTCTCATAGCTTCTTGAAGGCAGAGTTCAAGGGGGTTACATGATGAGGCCAAGCAGCAACAGCAGGCAAAACAGCAGACAGAAAAACAGCTTCTAGTTCCCTCTAATTTCCTAATTCTTTCTTACAGAAGTGTGGTTTATATTTGTTAATTGACCAATAAGATTAACACACGATTCTAGTTTTTCTTTTCTTAACCTATTTTGGTCTAATTCCAACAGTCTTAAGTCTTACACATGTATTACATAGGTGTTACACAGATTTGTGTATATAGTTTCTATCAGCTCTTATTGTTTATATGAACACCATCTAAAAAATGTGAGCATTATAGTTCTATCTATATTTTGTCTACAGTAAAAGAATTCTGTGCAAAGGTAACACTACTGCAGTAGGAACTGTGTTTTAAGGTCTCTGCTGCAGCTTTTTAATGTTTAAGGCACTTAGCATATATTTCTCCTAAAAGTTAAAAATCTCTATTTCTATTTCACTTTGGTATGACTTCATGTATCTCAGCTTGTCCAAAGGTTTTAATTCAACTCTTGTGCTTTGGCTTTCCTCTGGGCCTGAGTCCAGAGAAGCTTTCACTCCAACAAGTCAAGAGTCCAACAAGAGTCAGTGGGGGCCTTGAAAATGCTGCTGCTTTATTTTTTGTCCCTGAAAGTGCTGAATTACCAAATGCAATGTTTATGACAAGAGACATTGGGCCCGAAAGAGTTGTGTAGACTCATTTTCTACGGTTTTAACTTGGTTATACAGCAGAGTTCAGAGTGCTGTAATGTGAAATACTACTTTCTGGTTTTGAGAGGGATTCTGTCAAAAAGTGTTTGTTAACTTAGAATATATTACATTTCATAACCTGAAGTTTGGCATTATAATTGTTATACCTCATATAGACCCCAAAAATAAAATTGTGGGTGAGAAAAAAGGGATTTTTCCGAATATGGTTATTCTTCTGTGTACTGCTCATCAGAAGCTCTGAATAACGCTGCCTGAAAAGATTTTGTATTTTTTGACATTTGACTGACTTAGCTCCATGTATTAATCTGAAACACCACACCCCAAACTTGCCAAGCCTGAGATGTCGATATCCCAAAAGTTTCATCTGCAGATGCCATTAAATGTTGTTTTCCCATGGTGGTAATTTTTGTTTGCTATTTAACAATGGAGAAGCCCTATATGAAAGCAACACGCCTTTATTAGAAAAAAAGTTATTTTCTAATTATAAAACTGGAAATATAACTGCAGTATAGAAGTTTAAAACCAGAAGAGGTAGACATAAAAATGAACAAACTTGATTTCAAACTATGTAAGCAATAATTTATAATTTGGGGGGATAAAAGGGGTTGTTTATCATTTACATAAAACTGAGATTCATTGCATCCCTTTTGATCATGCTATTCTTATAGATTGAGATCTTGCACTTCTGCAGATTTTTTTCAGAACTTGAAGAAGTTCTGGTTGCTACCTATTGCAGCAATGTCCCAAATGACTGAACTTTCACGTAACTTGAGGAACCTTTCTCTTGGCTCTATATAATATATGTAGAATGTCAACTTACTTGATTATGAATAGCTTTGATGAAGAAAGAGGAATTTTGGGGGTCTGATTCTGATACTCCTATTTATATTTTGCCCCTAAACACTCCACTAGAAACTACAGCATCAAATACTTAATCAGAGCAATTGTTGAACAGTGGCACAGTAAACAAAATGGAAAGAGTAAATCAAATTGGGTAGAAAGTCAATTGAGCTACGGTTATAAATTTACATTGTAAACATTCTACAACATGTAGTGCCTAAGCTTTTTGCAGCAGTCTAACTTCAGCCTTATTAACATGGCATAGAGACTACAAATTACTAATGCATATTTTTAATCCTTGATGGAGACCATGCATGATGTTTTATAGTACAGAGAGCAACCTTGCCATTTGTGTGGAGTCTGCTGTCGGTTTTTTTCGCAAATTACTATTTTGCTATACTCTGACATTTTGGGCACGGTAGCCACCACAAAGGTTATAATGAAAAAAAGCCCTGAGAATGTCTTACTGAAGTTTTATTGCAGTTCTACAAAATGTTATTGGAATGAGAACTATAAGCCAGGTTCCCAACAACAGTAAATTTATAACGATATTAATGATCCTGCTTCAGGCAAGTTTCCATATTTGAAGCTGGAAATCAGAGCTTTTGTTCGAAATTGTTTCATAGTCATAACTAGTGGCAGTTTGTTTCTACATTTAATTTTTTGTATTACTGAACATTTTTCTATGAATAAATGTTTATAAAAGAGTTGAATTTTTTCCTACATTTTCAATATTGCTCATTAAATTTCTGATGCCAAGCCTAAAAGTTTTTGTCGTTATCTATACAAATTTTTTCTTTACAATATTTCCAAAATGCATATTTTATGTTATGTTGTGAATGTGTTCAATTTTGCATAGAATATATAACAACCTTAAAGAGCCATTCCCACAGTTAACAGACAAGTTTCTCTTGCACGGACAGTACTGCTTTAGAACTATTTCACTGCCTGGAAAAAGGCTTTGGAATTAACAAGATCTGTATGATTCACTTTTGAAAAGGAAGGTTAGACAAAATTTTGTGCCATTCTTCAATAAGTTGCCTAGTAGAAGATCACACATGGTAGAGCAAAATAACTAGAGCTACATAAGAGTACTAACAAAGTTTCAGATAATATAATTTTAACTGGGAAAATGCACAGGCTCATTAGTTTTTAATGGAAATTTAAAGAGTATATTTTAATGTAACTCAGATATTTAAAACTTACTGTCAGTTTTTTTCAATTTAAGCAAAAAAAGAGAGCCGCCTAATGAAACTGGTTTTTTATCTAAGTTTGTCACCTTGTTTTTTCAGATCAAGTTTTGATACCTCCTAAATTATGTATATTTAATCTGTCTTTTGTAAAACCTATTTGATCAGGAACAATAATTGGAAATGTTCTTTGGGTATCTATGAACTGCAACATGATTCTCTCTTTAGAAGAATTTCAGCCTAGTATGCAGTACATGTTTGGGCAAGATCACATCACAATAGGGAGGATGCTGTCATGAAAATGAGTTCGCTTTATTTATCTTCTAGAAGTCTTACTTACACATGACTAGAAGTTATTAATGCAAGAAAAATTGATGGGTCCAAGACTTTCTTATTCTTTAGAAGGGATATGGCCTCATTTTGCCATGTATCAATTTTCCATTCTACAAAATGTTCTGTTAATTCCTCCAAATTCACCAGAGAATAATTATTTCTTATTGTATTTATTATTTCTAACAGAAATTGATTTGGCATTGGTTTGGCATTTTTGCATTGAGTTGGCACATGGTGATGAAACACAGAACTGCAGAACTCCCTCTTGTTTCTGAAGGACCATCCATCTATATTAATTTAAGTGTCTGTTGAATTTCTCAGGAAAACTACTAAGGTCAATAAATGAATTTTGCCTTCCTTCTCCACATGGCATCATTGTGTAACTGCCTCTCTTTTCAAAGGGTCTCTGCATACACATGTTCAAAGATAACTTCCATTTTCTTTCATCCAGTTCTTTTCTTCATTAATGAAGTGGTGCATCCACCCAGTCTTTGGTCCCTTCATTAGCTTGAATGTGCTTCTAAAGTCCTAGACATGCTGATATATCTTAAAAGATTTCTGAAATTTCCTTTCTCTGAACTGTGAAACAAAGAGAAGAGATGTGAGGATTCAAAGATGCCAAAGCAAATACAAACAATTTTGGTGTCAGTTTTTCCCTTAAATTTCTCTAACTGTATCTGGATAAAAGCACCCAAATATTTTTTAATTATTTCAGTATTAATTTGGTCCGAATAATTATTTTAAAATATACATTTTTCCCATAATTTTTACATCATATCTGTACTAAGGAGATTCTTCTGTCTCAATTTTACATTGAGGTAACATGGTTACACCACTTTTCCTAAAGACAGAACAAAGCTGAGGCCACTTCTTACAAAAGTAGCATTTTTTGTGGCCTAGCGTTGCCATATTTTAGGTGGCAAAGAAGCTGGCAGTAAAAACCTTCTTTTAAAAAGAATTTTTTATGTGATGGGTAGTGAATTTTCATCATATTACACCTTAAAGATAATAATAAGTGAGATTAATTTTTTGCTCTTACTATAAGTTCATTTTAAAAAGATACATAAAAGAATTTAAAAAAAAATCAAAGAAAAGAAACTCTTTAATGAAGAAAATACTTGTTTTGGAGCAGTGTTTCTAAAGTAAGAACTCCTTCCCAGTATTTAACTTTATCCCCACATTTTCTGGAAATTTCAAAGCCTGCTTTATATTGTATTTCCATAGCAAATAATTCCCTGTTTTGCCTTTCCCCCCTCTGCTTCCATTTTCTTTTCTCCCTCCTGCTCCTAGAAAAATGTGCTCCAGCTGAACTGTCCTACAGATCTGTTTTCCATCCAGGATATGATTTCCTCTCTCTCTCTCATACTATCAGTCACTCTCTCTTTTGAATTCACACTTCTGAACATCAATGCTCTTGTCAATCTGACAAGTCAATGGCACAAAAATATCACACGGTGATCATTTTTATTATATTTCCATTCATTTCCTCTTACAAGGGAGCTGATGGTAGGTGTTCAGAACAACTCCAATTTTTTCTTTTTTTCTCCTGATTCTTCTATGAATCCCACCTATTTAAAAGTCATTCCACTGTGATGTCTTCTTAATGTCTCACTTAGAGGAAGAATACAGTTTTCTTTTTTTATTAACTGTTTTGTGTGATCAATATGATCTGTATCTTTCTGTTCATATTCATTTTTTCTTCTGCAATATTCTAACTAAAATAGTAATTGACTTGCTTTTCACTATATCTTTGTGGTAAGCAGCTTGTTTCTCTTTAGGATATCTAATTATGAATTCAATTCTTTTTCTAATGAGATTAATAGTAGTTGCAATCTAATTTCATAGTATTAGTTTTGTGTCAAGATGAACTTCAGAAAACCATGTCCCTTTTTATATGTTTTAATATATCTGTTCCTCTAAAACTGGGCATGAAAAAATATATTCATCCCTTTTCAAAAACCCCCCAATAGATATTTAAAAAGCTGACAAAACTCTAGACTCACACTAAATTCTCAAAGCATTAATATGTGGAATGTTTCATACATCTGGGGCTAGTTAAGATAATTATTTTTCCTTATATTTTCCCCAAAATCATAATTTGATGGGTTTGCCTGAACATCGAGTCCAAACAAAATTTCAGATGGAAAACATCTCAAAACTGCATCAATTGGTTTAGAGAAATCCTTGTGATGCAAAATGCTGAAGTCCTATAGTTTGAGTCCTTTCTGGCTCTGCAAAGATAAAGAGAAGGAACAAACTTTACAAACCAGACATTGTCTAATGGGGCCACTCAAACTTTTTTTTTTTAAAAAACCCAAGAATCCAACCAATCAACCAACCAACAAACCAACCAAATAGCCAACCAAAAAATCCAACCTCCCAATCCCAAGGACAAGACAATTTCATATTGCTTTAATAATGTTATAAGGTTGTCTGTTACCGGGAATTTTAAAGTAGATTCCAGTAGCATGTGCATTTTTTTATTGAATATCGATATTGGCCATTCCAAGCAGCAAACATGAACACATGATGAGGCACTTGATTTTCT
Source organism: Myiagra hebetior (assembly GCA_013397015.1). Lineage (NCBI taxonomy): Eukaryota > Metazoa > Chordata > Aves > Passeriformes > Monarchidae > Myiagra > Myiagra hebetior. The sequence goes on from VWZQ01008065.1 coordinate 63,736, forward strand.
TGATTTGGACTCCTGTATGATTATGCATACTAAAAATGCTTAAATATGTTTTCAGTTATGTCATACCCACACAAACTGGGCAGTGGTTAGATCAGATTTAAGCAAAAATGATCCATGTAGACATCACTGCTAAACCAAGGAATATGGAAAGAGGATATGGATATTTGGGAAATCTAAAGCAGTGCAATAAGATTTCTTAAATGTAGGTAATGAATCCCAATATTGCTATAATAATACAAATTTGTCAATATTAAGCAATTTGATAAATAGGTCTCTGCATGACAGGGCTGATATTATACCCAAGGGAGACCAGCACTTATTATCAGTATGGGTTGCAAATGAAATGGCTAAAATTTATGGGAAGAAATGCATGTATTCAAAGTCAGTAAATAAATACCTTTGCTTTTTCTTTCTTCCTAATTCTGTAGGATAGTTAGATTCTCATGTATGAAGCTGAATGTGTCAAATTAGGGAGAACCTAATAGAAACTTGGTATAATAAAAAAATTGAAGCTATTTGACTATGTGAATCAAACAGGTATTAGAAAATCGCTGTACAAGCAGTTGTGTGTTATGAATTAAAAAATAACAAGAAAAATCAGAGGATTTATAAAATAAAAATAATAAAATTACTGACTATATCATTGTTGGCTGCCCTGGTGAGAAAGTTTGAGTGGACTAGGCATTGTTAGTCTGCAGAGAGTATGAATAGACTGGGGGAAAAAGTTAATAGTTCATGGCAGTGAAATATGTATTATGTAGGCCTGATACCAATTCTGGCAGAATTTTCTAGGAGGGGTAGAGTACATCCGTTAAGCTTGCTGTCTTTCAATTTTCTCAGTAAAGGACTTAGGAGTAAAGCACTGCCTGCCTTCTATTTTTTCTTTTTATTTAGACAGTAGTTTCCTAACAGAATCAGTTATTTTTTAGACAGGCTTTCTTTAGGAGATGGTTAACAGCAGTTTTTAGTATAAATAATTAGTCTAACTAATTATACTACTAATAAAGATGAACAATCGAATACTGCTTAAGCAGCAGATTATTAATGTGATGTTCTTCTACTATTTTATTTGATGTTCTTCTTCTATTTTATTATTTGATAGAAAGTTTCATGGCATCTGTGCATTGCTGAAGGAAGAGCAAAGGTAATCCAAACTGAGTAATTTTCTGCCTGCCGTGCCAGGGCTTCCCTAGCTCCTGAACCAGACACCTGGGAGCTAGGAATCTCAGGAGACCCAGCTATCAATTTCCAGTGTTCCAAGGTTGCTATCAATTAACAAACTAAGAATTAAACACAACAGTACAATAAAACTACTTTGAGATCTGGAAAGAAATCTTACACATCCTTTGAAATAACTCAGTTTTAACCAGTTGATTCCAATGATGATGAAAACAAAAGTAATAAAATAAAAAAGGCAAGCAAATTTAAGATTTTGACCATCTATAAAACCAAAATGTTAGGGGAATTTTGTGTTTGCTGGGCCTAATCTGTCAGTATTCCAAGAATCATGATATGAAAATTGAAAGACTGAACAAACCACTGAATTGATTTGACTGGATTCAGAAGACTATTCATAAAGTCAGAAGAAATCAGGTACTTTTATAATACTGCTAATCAAGGACATTTATTATTTTAGGCTTTCTAAAATTCCTATTGTTTTTTGGTTTCAGAAATACCCTAGCCTTAACCCTAACCCTGCTACATCGGGGGTCTTTGATAATTTATGACACCTCCTCAGCTGCCTCTCATGTGAATGTCCCATGGATGTGGCCTTCCCAGGGTGGGTGGGTTTACAACTGAGCCAGTTTGTGTAATGGAGGAGGGGTTTTCACTCCCTCTGACCAGAGGTAATGTCACACACCCAAACACTCTTCTCCTCCTCCCCCCTTGGTTCGGAGGAAGTGTGTGCAAACCTGGCCTCAGCAGATGAGCCTGTGAGCTACAGCCTCCCCCAACCCAAACCCAGCCAGAGCTGGTTTTCAGGACAGCTGCTAAGTTTGGCTTTCTTTGTACAGACATTCTTCTCCTTTAGCCTTGTTTACTTCTTCCTAGACCTGAGACAGGTGGACAACTGTGTCACATTAAGCCAACAAGTTCCCTTGTGTGGCTTAACTCACAGTCCAAAGTTCCAATCAGGAGGCGTATTCAGAGAGGGGTGAGCTTCGGTGGTTGCAGCTTCTTCATACAGTTTTGCTATAATGGGCAAAGTGTCCATCATAATAACAATGTTTAAGCCATTAGCCATAACATTTCAGTCTCTCACAACCCAGAGTTGGAAGGATCCCATATGAATCATTCAGTCCTAGTCCTAGGCTCCACACAGAGCTACCTAAAAGTTAAACCATATATCTTAGACTGTTGTCAAAACACTTGAACACTGACAGGCTTGAGGCCATGATCTCTATGGGAAGCATGTTCCAGTTTTTACCCACTCTGTCAGTGAAAAACTTTTAAATCCTTAATACTGCTCATACTATATTTCTAAACAAAAATGTAATTTCAAACAAACAGCAGCTTCAAATTCAGACAAATAGCAATAAAGTTAAGAGGTTTTTTCAGTTCCCCTGTTCAGATGAGATAAAGCAAACTGAAAAAAATACAGCTTGAATACCATTTTATGCAAGGTGAGAAACACCACTATACAGGAAACTTTATAAATTAACCCAGAAAATCCTTCCTTTTTGACTTTATGTCTACAATGTTCTGTGTCAGTAATAGTGTTATATTTTCCTAATTGAGATATTTTCAAAACATTAAAAATTATTTAGACTCTATTTTTTTTTTCAGCTCAACTAAAATTCTATGTATCTGGTCTACACATTGCAAATCACCAGCCTGTAAAAAACAAATGCTAATTTACTTTGATCCCTCTGTAGAACCACATGCTGAAATATCACAAAATTGTGTGACAGAAATTTCTACCTTAGCTCTCAGTGTCATAGCTGAATAATCAATATTTCCATGCTCAAATTTTGTTCCCTGCTTCATTTTCCAGGTTTTATATCCCTTTTCATAAGATGATGTTTCCTGAAGAATGAGGTTATTGTCAGTTATATCTTAGTAAGTTTGTACATTTGTTATGTATTGTCATTAATATCTGTTGAATGTATTACATTAAAATTTGGTAAATGTTTTTATATGGAGCTCACTTATACTTTGGGACTCATACTCTGAAAATCATTCTTCAGACTTGAAACCTTTATGCCATTGTGGAACTTTAATAACATCAAGATCTTCAATGTTTATTAGAATCTAATTCAGAAATATGTTGCTGGACACAACTCAAAGCACTTTGAGAAAATTCTCAGAAATGTCAGTAATCTGGGATTTACAAAAAGAAGAGTGTAGTGTCTGAGAAATCCCTAGAAATGTCAGAGAAGAAAGAAAGTTATTCTGAGTAAAGTAACTTCTTTAGTACTCATTTTGCATCTTCTTAAAAATTCCAGTGCTGTTTTAAAGATTTTCTTAAACAAATATATATCATAACATCTAAATAATAACCCACAATACACCTGGGATGGAGTTTTGTAAGCTGTCAACTGGCAGCTATCCTGACAATACAAGCAATGGTCGAACTTTCCTTTTGTTAATATAAGTCTCTGAAATCATTGCTACTAGTCTGCACTTGTGATAAGAAATCCCAGTTTTGTACAGCTATTGACAGTTTCCCCAGGAGATGTGTCTCGTTAGTTCCAGGGTTTTGATGCCTACTGACCTGTTGCTGGAATGATGTCATTGGAGTCCAAATGAAGATGAGCAGAAAGGACAGTAATACAACTGTGGTCTTATTAGAAAACCATATCCAACTTTAGATCCAGTATAATTAGGTTTGCTTTAAGATTGTCTTTCCTTAGCAGTTTGTGCCTAAGGGCCTTCAACTAACTAGCAAGGTTGATTAGCTACAAATGAGACAATACTTCATAAATCAAACTTTAAATTCTATTTATAATTGCTGTGAGATTTTGGACCAGTTATACAGTTTATTATCAGAGAATGCACAGAAAATAATTTCTGGTTCATCTCTGAAAATTGAATCTCTGAAACAGTACTGTTAAGATTAAAAATACTGTATTCAAATACCAATGCTCCTCATAGCTATTTTAAGTATTTTAACTGAGAAACAATTTGCCATGTAGTGCTATCTATTTTACTTTTAACATGATGAGCCTTACTGCCAAAATTCCAATTAGCTTCAGCCTATCAGCCACTTTTGAGATTAGCTGTACTCCATGTGGCATCCTAACCAACATTAGGATGATTACTGCAGGACTTAAGCATAATATTCTGTCCCTTCAAGAAAGGGCTTAACTCAAGAAAGTAAAAAAGAGCATGTGCTTAAAATTTGCTGATGAGCTAGGCTGCTTCTCACAACAGGTTTTCCATTACCAATGGAATTACCAAAAGTGTAAGTCCAAATTTCCCTGATATTTCAGCCACAGCAGGCTTGTCCATGTATCAACTGGTAACACTTAAATGGGTAAGAAGTATGACCTCCATTTCACTGGCCCTGCAAAGAGAAAACAGGAAGGCAACAATGCATTCTCCTGACATACAAGTGAGCATTTTCTTCATTACTGTCAGAACTTTTGCAATCTGAACTCTGCTGCCCTATAGAAACACTTACAGCTTCAGGACCTCACTTAAGACACTACTTGGCAACATCATAAAATGGCACTGTAAATAATATTTGGAAATATATCTTTTAATTTGATGTTGCCAAACCAGGCTCTCTATTCCTGTCCTGCTGAGATCTTCATCATCCCTCATAAATCATCTTTACAGCCAAGTTCAATTTTCAAGGAGACATTGACTGAATGAATAATTCCTTCCAACATAAACATCAAAATGAATTATCCCTTCACAAAGTTCAAAACATGTAGGACATAAAAAGTCAGAAACTGGGGTGAAAACATTGGATTCAAGCTCATCAATACAGTGATGTCAGGTCTCAGAAGTCATAAGGAATAGGTAAAACCCCAATTACCTAAACTCTACCATTGAAGGAAAATACCACCCCAACTTCCTTCACCCAAATCCCAGAACATAGATGATTATTGCAAAGCCTTTGTTTCTTGATTATTCAGCATACTTTTGGCTAATATTTTTTACACCCATGGAATACACCTGCTGGGCATAGCTGATCCTTTTTTGCATGGAAATTAGAGCCAACAGATTTTGTGGGAGCAGTGCAGGTTGGATATCTTTCCCTTAGAGCTGTGACAGACTTGAAAGAAAAAAAATACTGCGTATCTTTCTCAGTTATGGAAGAAGTAGTTGGGAAAAGTTGATGATGAAGAAAAATCACAAAAACCAGGAGAGATGCTAAAGCAAGTCTCCTGAATGTTTGCATTTCCAGTGCTTGAGGCAATGAAGGACACAGTCGCTGAATAGGTACCATTTGCAATGGTAATCTTGTGTCTTGACTAATGTAGTCCTTTTTTCAGCTTTTAAAGAGAGAATCTAACCCACAATTTTCACTCTGCTCTCTGGCATTTGCTATTCTTTTCACAGCTGATATTGCATATATGTAAGAAATGACCCATTATTATCATGTAACTGTTATTGCTGTAAGAATCTATAAAGAGCACAAAGAGACAGAAAAAGCAATGTACCTTCAAACTGACCTTGTGCTACCGCATATTAAGAATTTATTACACTATTCCTTTCACCAGAATAGATTTCATCTGAGCTCTTGCTTTTAATCAGTTTGTTTAACATCAGTTTTTTGTGTCCCTTGTTAGAAGAACTATAACAAGGTATGGTAAATTAAAATACAATAAGGAGAGGACCAATTAGGAAGACAAAGATGCTGATTAATATGATATTTTAAATCGAAATTATTTCATTTTTGTTAGTGACAGTTTTAACAGATTAAATTTTATCACCTAAAAATGCATGTGTGAACAGTTACACACTCACACATCCACATGAAAAACTAGTAGATTTTCCATCAAGTTTTGTAGAAAAGCTTTTATATTTTTTACTCTATTTGAAGAGAAATCTGACGTGGTTTAAAAAAAACTTGCAGGACTGCTTTTCACTGATCTGATAACTATTTCTCAGATTTTTAAATTTTATTATTATTTTTGAGCTGAATTAAAAAATTTTGTGGATACACACCAAAAAGAACTCAAAAAAGTCCATTGTAATACTTCATCGCGTATTTTGGCCCATGGATTTCTTTCAAATTATGCTGTTTCAGCAGATTTCTTGTGACTTGTCCACACACTATCAGCAAGTGTGTGAAAGCGCTCAGGTTAGCTTATGGCAACATCCATCATCTTTACTAGCCAAGTATCACTGACAAAAGAATGTCACAGAAACTGATTTAAAATCAGGGGAAAAAAACTTCATGTAAACAACAGTTCTACACAGCAGAGAATCCACACTGTAAGAAATGCTTACCCTTTCACCTCCAGAGACTTGCACCTAGCATTGTTTGAAGCTGTATTACTTATTTCTTGCCTAAAATTGAGTGATTATTATGCTGATAGGTTCTATGTAAAAAAAACCAGACAAATATTAAAATGATAAAAAGAAAATTACCTCATTAATCGCAAAAAAGTGAGGCTATTCATTTTACCTCCAGATATCTTGATTAATGGGTGGACAATTGTTTTGACTGCTCCATATTATAAATCTCTGGGAAGCACGGTAAGAGCTATACAGAGAGAGATAGATCCTAAGGAGTTTCTGGATAGGCTGCAGAGACAGGATTCTGTTTTGGTGTAGGATTAAAGTTTAGGACAGATATGCATAATTCATTATTATATCCTGCCAGATGCATATTCTATATAGATACATGTAGAGCTGTTTATTGATGTCTGACTCTCTGCTGTGATTGCAGTCAGGGCTGTGATAAGACTTGAGAAGGGCTATGATGGTTATTTAAATCTCACTTATTCAAAGTGGATCTGAGAATATTGATATCTAAGGTAGGGGTGAAACTTCTGGATATTTTGAGAGAGCTCACATTGCAATAAAGACTGATTCTGAATTCCAAAGCTTTGACACAATTTACAAAGTAGACTTCCTAGTTTCAGGCAGTCTTTGTGTTAGGAAATGTCAGAGAACTAACAAAAACACACCATTGGCAAACCTGTCCTTAAGCAGTTGAAAAAAACCTTTCTGAGAATTTTATCTAAAATATGCTCCCACTACAAGGAAAATGAACAGCATCTGTATTTGTCTGCATTTATAAAGAAGATGTGATATCAGCAGATAGGACACATCAGACAGTCAAACCTTGGTCTTTCAAGTCAAATTCAGAGACTGCAGTACATCAAGATCATACCCTGGTGATTAGTTCATTTAATAAACAAGTACAATAAGTACAACACATACTGTTGTCTCCAAATATTCACATTTGACCTTTAGGAAGAACAATAGTATTTAAAAATAATGAAAAGAAGATATGGACCTTGAAAATAATAAAAGCATAGAGTGGTTTGCATTACAAGGGACCTTTAAGATCATCCCTTTCCAGCCCCCTTGCCTCCTTCCACCTCCTTCCACTAGACCAGGTTGCTCAGAGCTGCATCCTGGCCTCGAACAAGTCCAGGGACAGGACATCCACAACTTCTCTGGGCAGCTGTTCCCATGCTTCACCACCCTCACAGTAAAGAATTTCTTCCTTAGAATATCTATTCTAAACCTACCCTCCTTCTGTTACCCCTTTTCCCATCAATTCAGGCCCTTCTAAAAAGTGTTATTCACCCTAGACCCTGTTGTCTACCCAATGACCTCAATTGAGGGGACTGATGTTAATTGACAATTGTAACACACTTATGGTTGAAAATGCATGTGTGAAATACAGCTTTCCTTAGTTAACTAGCAAGGATATTACCTTTAAACGTGACTTGTGAATTGGGTACATATGGAAAAATCTATAAATTTTGCAGTTTTGTTACACATTCACACAGACACACACATATGCTTTTCATGATAGTCAGAGGACCTGTGGTGAAGCTAAAATTTAGGTGTAGCCATGAGGTTGGTTTGGTGAATTATGCTACCCTGTGAAGCTGAATAAATCATTGGGAACATAATACAGATGCTGCTCACTGGGCTATCAAGCTTAATCTTTTCCTTTCTTAGGCAGCCATACCACAGAGCCACATCTAAATATATTAAATTCCACTTTATAATAATTTAGATTTCTTGCCTTTCAGAAAGCCCACTTCAGAACCGTTCTCCTCTGATGGTCAAACCTCTCCTAATATCCAGCTTAACCTTCACTATGGACAGTTGAATTAAAGTGTACATACTTAAATATAACTAAAAAAAAAAAAAATAAAAAATTGAACTTTGCAGATAGCAATGCAATTTCCTCAGGAAGCAGCTGACTCCTGGGCTGGTAAATACTCTCCCCACAGAAGTATGGAGTTCTCTGTGAGTTAATATACCTGACATGGAGCAGGGAAAATTAGTTCCTTATTACTCTGCTTATAGTGCTATAGTTCTTCAAAATGTCTGGGGTATCTCTACCCTGTCCTGAGGATATTTAAGCCTATTATCAAAGCTTGGAATACTTTTCATAAAGCTGCTGGTGTTAAGTATATCTTTTTCACAGACAGCCATATTGTCTGTCTAAATAGTATTTGCTCTATCAAAAAAAAAAAAAAAA
>VWZQ01008065.1:72382-175385 GCA_013397015.1 Myiagra hebetior
AAGCAACTCTACTCAAAAAGAGATATAATGAAATAAATGTGGTTAAAGAGGTGCAAAAATAGAAGCAAAAAAATATTTGAAAAGTGTCTCTGAATCAGTTCAGGCAATATATGTCTTCTAGAGTTCAAAAAATAAAATTCAGAAAGGTATTTATGTAACTGTAACAAAATAAAGCAATATAGCAAGTTTTCTTTTATTTTGATGATGCAAAGCCACCAGCAGAAAAAGAAAAATGAGTAAAATCCAAGGAAATCCCTACACGTTGCATTTTTTCTTCCAGTTTTGAATTTTTACTGCATTGATGGACCAGTTAATTAATTCTGTTATATTGATCTGGGTTCAAAATTGTATGTATTTGGTTGTTAAAGATTAAATTGCAAATAATTCATAAAACATGAAAATTAATCAAATAATTCTGACTTTAAAGGCCTTCTTGAGGGAAAACAAATTCTTCACATGGCTGAGTTCTGTTACGCCTCTGGCTTTTGATTTACAACCTGGTCATAGAATTCTACATACAATACAAGATAAACTAAGTCCTGTTTAAGAATAAATGCCCCCTTGACTAGGCAGACTATAAACATATGTTTAGTTATGTATGAATATTAAATATTTTTATGAGGAAAAAAGCACTTTTTCTATTTTGCTCTTCTTTTAAATGGCAATAAATTCTAAATTGCATTGATTTATAACTGTTAGAAAAAGAATATTAAAAATTAAAGAATTGTTATTCATATATTTCCTCTAAAGCTAACTTAAAGTGTTAGCTAATTTTTTTTTTCGATAATTATAGCCTAAAATCAAAGATCTGTCTCTTTTCAATGCACACTTTTTTTTTTTTGGTCACATTTGTCTGACTGTGAATGGACTAGCATTTTATGCAGCAGGGACATTGGATCTGTATTCACTGTGAATATTTCTTAAGTTTGCTCTACAGACTAATGTTCTAATCTTGCCACCATACCTTTGCACTGTCTCCTTCAGATATAAATTCACAGAAGTACTGAATATGTATCATAGACCTCACGTACACTTAGAAGCAAATTTATAGATGAGTAATGAAGAGAAAGGATAGATTTTTAGGTTTTGTTGGTCAGTTTTATCTGTAATCTTACTCCCTTCTTTGCAGTCTTCTCTCTAATTAATACTTTCAGCCAGGTCACTGAAAAGTCATCCACTAGATCACCTACTGATTTGAATGGAAGGGAATGGTGTGGATCATGAAGTGATGCTATAAAGTATGAGTTGTGGATATGAGATGAGACTGTATTCCAAGCTCTGCTTTAAGATGTTTAAATCAGTGCAGCTGAAGTCTCAGTATTGTTGCATTTCAAAAGTCTGTTCCTCCACGGTATCAGAACTAACATTTCATTTTAAGGTCATCTTCAGCTAGATTTATTCACGTGTACTTTCTGAGATATAACTTTCATACTGTCTTACCTAACACAGTCTTATTGAGAAAGAAATCAAGTAAATGTTCAGATGTGTGAACTTAATGTTCCTCAATATATTTAAACACATTTACATATCAGAGTAGGTATTGACTAAGGTAGTAGCATAGACACCATTATGAATCAAGAATAAATGAGACTAAAACCAGACAGACAGATGAATGTAGAGCATATCACTTATAAAGTGCATAGAAACCAACTTTCACAGTAATTTTGAAGCTTGTCCTTTTATTTTTATTTATGAATTTACCTAAATTTTAAAATAAGTCTGTTTAACTAGGAACCTATTTTCAATATTCTAAACAATTTCCCAGTGGAAAGAGAAAACATTTTGAAAGGTTTTAAAATAGCAAGCAGATACGTCTTCATTTAAATTACTTAAATTTAAAACTCTAAACTACTTTACTTTTTTTCCTATGTTAATGCCAATTATCATAAAGTGCTTCTCCCAATACTCATCATAATCGCAGATCACTCTATTTCCATAAATTCTATTTTTAATGGCCTCTGTAATTCCCATGGTATCCCTTTTTCTATATTTTAATTTCTAAACTACAATTAAGTTTACTTCAGTTTCAGTCACCACCACTTTCAACAGTATATTAATTTTGTTATCATTTTACATAGATGCAAGAATTTTCCTGTATTTTCCTCTTTCATGGCAAAGGTATAGGGACTTATTTTCAGGCCGCAGAGAGCACTATAAATTTGTTGTATCTTCTATGATACCTTAATAAATACCCATTCTTGATTTATTATCTGAAAAATTTATTGTCCAACTTTTGTTTTCATTTTGAGAGAAAAAAAAATCAGCTTATCTTGACTCTTATGTGAAAACCAGATAAAGGAAACACATTTCTTATAAGGCATCATTTAATATTGAGTGTAGCAGGGTTTGGGATTTTCTTGCAATTCTGTTCATTAATTTACATTATGTTCAAACCAGCTACTCAGTGAAATTACCAAACACTTATGACCAGCAGAGATTTCAGCAGCACACAGATGCTGCGGCTTTTTAAAGTTTTCTTTTTCAGAGATTTAACAAGCCATTTAGCTGCTCAAGTCAATCTCCTGTTTCTTTACAGTTCCTTGTAGCTATGACCAGGGAAATTTCTTCTCACTTACCTGCCAGCACAGATTTAAAGGCAGTGACAAGAATAGTGAGACCAGTCCAGCTACACTCGCAACCTTTGGTCTTGCACAGGTCTGTCCATGCTCAAACAGCCCTGAGCTTTCTCCAGGATGATGCCATGCCTTGACAAATGTGGAAGGAGAGCAAAGGGAAAAATAGGGAACAGAAACCTTATAGCACAACAGGAAATAAAAGATTGTCTTGTCTAGACAGCACATAAAAAGGCTAAGAATGCATACAGTTACTGACATCTCACATAGAAGGAAGGATAGACTGAAAGAGGTATTGCAAATAAAAGACAATATGAGGTACAAACTGGCCACTCGAATGAGTTCAGAGGTTAAAAAAAAAAAGTTATATCACTCCTAAATCTTACACTTTTGCTGTCAGATTTTAATATCAATAAAAATTTCAGTGCAATAACCCCAGGAAAAAAGTCCTGAATTTTTCCTTTAGTCAAAGATAATTTTCCAGATGGAATTTATATGTTGTGTTGTTTGAGATAGGAAAGCACTGAACTGGCACTACATGTCTCCTCTGCTCCTATATTCCCAAATAATCTCATTTGAACTCCTCAAACAGTATAAGATGAACAGAGCTTTTTCTGTCATTTCACAGAGTCATTTGAAAGGAAGATGGTGTGATTTGATAGACTGGCCCTCAGTATGGCTGGCACCAGAAAGATCTGAGTGCCATGAGAAAGTTTACAATGATCGCAGACCTGCAGAACTGAAAACTTCTTCAAGAAACTATGGAAAACAGATTGTTGCCGTCTTTGGTTTTGTGAACTCTTCCATGTGCTTGAGGTCTGATGTAACTTCATTTTTCCTTCATTCTTGAGGTTAAACAGCACATTAGGCTTTCCTAGGTAATTTTCCCCTGTGATTCATTTGACTCTTTCAGTTTGTCCAACTCTCATTTGAAGTATAACTGCCAAATGAAAATACAATTTTTCATTTGGAGTCTTAGTAGCACCTTGAAAGGGGACTTCAAATTATTTTTACACCAGTGAAATTTTAACGCTGTATGAGAATGAAGAGTTCACTTTTCATTTTCCTCTGACATCTGCTCTTTAACACATTTACTTGGCCAGTAAACATTTAGAGAAAGGATATCTTAAATGTTCATATAATCCCTAGCACAAACTGCTTCCATACCCAGTTGTAGGTTCTAAGACAACTGTATTCATGTAAAGGGTTTATGAATGGCTGATATTTCTATTACTGCTAATGGACAGCATGTTACAGTTATTTAGAAATTTAAAACCTACCTTCCACCCCCAAATTCACTAGAAATTGCTGAGGTAAGACCTTCCATAATTTCAAAGATAGGCACAGAATACAGAGAAAAATTATTTCAGCACACTGGATAAAGGCTTCTGCATGCCTGATGTCATGCTCATTGAGGTAATTTAGGTTTCACAAGTACTATAACTTGGTGTATCAGTTTACTTTGTCTTGTCTTAGACCTGCTGTTTTCCACAAAAGAAATAGCTATGTAGAGTAAAATCTCTTAAAGGAGATCACAGACTAGAAACAGAATCCTTTAGGCTGGAGAAGAGCTCCAACATCATCAAGTCCAACCTCTGACTAAGCCCCACAGTGCCAACTAGACTAGAGAGCAAATTGCCACATCCTGTCATTTCTTGAACGTTTCCAGGGATGATGACTCTACCACCTCCCTGGGCAGCAGCCTGATCCAACTACCCTTTCAGTGAAGAAATTCTGCCTGAACCTCCCCTGGCGCAGCTTTAGTACTTTGTCCTCTCGTCCTGTCATTGGTTGCCTGGGAGAAGAAGCCAAAACTATCCTTGTTACAATCTCCTTTCAGGTAGATGTAGAGAGCAATAAGGTCCCCCCTGAGCCTCCAATTCTCCAGACTAAATAGCCCCAGTTTCCTCAACCATCCCTCATATGACTTACTCTCTCTATAAGTCCATGAATTCAGTTTCACCTGGGCAGGGGTGGTGGCGGGGAGATCATCATGAACTAAAAATTTAAAAGAGCCACGTCTTCCATTTTCTTTGAGTTTGTGATATGTGCTTGTATTGGTTTGAAAACAAACCAATGGGAGAGATTGCAAGTCAGGATTAAAATTTAATAGGAAAAAAAATTAAAAATAAGTGAAATAATACAAGGAAAAAGCCCTGACAAAGTCAGATACAACCTGACACCCTGTTAGGATGGTGGTAGCAGTCCAGATGAAGTAGTTCAGTCGAAGCAGTGATCCTATGGAAGGTCTGGTCTCCAGCTGAAGGTCCAGTGGTAGCTCTTGTCCTCTGGGAACCCAGTAGACAGGGCTAAGTCAGGCAGTTCCAAGGCCAGGTTATATCCAGGTGGGAATGCTTGGCTCCTCCCTCCTGGGCAGAGCATCTCACAATAGGATGAGATAAGCCCGTGAGTCATGCAGTAGTTTCTTGCTAGCCCCTTGTCTGTTATCAGGGGTGGGTCATAGCAGGAGATAACAGCTAATGGCCCACAGCTGGTGGTAATAGAATACATCTATATTGTAACCTAGGACAGTGCTTTTGATTTTAAAAAGAATATTTTACTTAGCAAAAGCCTCTAGTTTTTAATAATGGAGGAAAAATAAGCACTTCATCTAGAGAAAAATGGTTTTAAAGTTGTCACTACTTCTTTAATTCAAATGGTTGTAGGTTCTTCAATGTGACTAAATGACCTATCACAATTCTTATCTTCTAATTTCATATTTTTATAAGTTAGTGTCACATTATTACTGTTATTTGAAGTAGAAGGTTGTATTTAATTGCTTAATAATTACTCAGTTGTAGAGCATTTGTGAAGATTAATGAAAGACTGGTAGACGTTGATTATCCTTGATATAACCAAGGGTATATGGCATGGAATAAAAGTGGAATAGGAAGTTAAAGATCTATTAATTTCCTTCTACTCCCAAACATTGTTACTACTTTTATATGCATATGTGTTTGTGTGTATATGTGTACCTACATGCACATACGTATAGATATAAAATGAGTTTTTAATAGTCTGTTTTGTGACCTGTAGCAGTGCAGTCACCCCAACAGTGCTGACAGTATAGATTTGTTACCTGTGCCCTGTACAAGTAAAAATTTTTAATTCTCACAAGAAAAAGGTCTAAAGTAACAACAGTTAAAATACCAGATCATTAATGCTGTGTATTGCTATGGATAGTGAAATAGCACCAACATTGTGCAAGAAAGGAATATTAAAAATAAAAATAAAAACCACAAAATTAGTGGATGTGGTTTGAAGTGTCTATAAAGCAAAGTTCATTATAGATAACAGAAATTTCACATCAGAATAGAATGGAGTTCCAGATCTCTTCAGTGTCTCCACTGTCATCTGAGCACCCTGATTAGTAACGAGACTGCCCTTGAGTCACAGATTTCTCTTTTGCTCTCTATTACATAAATCAAGATCACAGAAGTTCAGGACCTTAAGACTACAAAAAGCTATTCCTTAATGATTTCAAACAGCAACATCCTGTCTATTCCATATGTTCATCGGGCATTGGAAAAAATCTTTCAATGGGGAAATTTCTGCCTTGTGGGACCAGAGAAAGAGTTAGAATTATAAAGCTAAGGTTTGACAAGACAGAGATGGATGTGTACAAGTTGTCTTATTTACAAAGATACTAAAGACAGTAATTTTTCTGTATCATAGTGATTCAATCATACTGATTCTTTGCATAATATATATAATGTTTATAAGTGAATCCATGTATGTATATATACAACATATATATGGTATGTATTGTACTGAAATATAAACAAACATGCAATATATATTATATAACTTATGCAATGTATTATACTACAATAGTGATATTAATTATTATTGCATATAAATAAATAAAATTGCAAAAAGAAATAAATTTATACCCTAAACTTTTTTGTTCAGACTCAGATCTATTTTGGGGATAAAATCTCCCTAACACAGAGCTGTTTTTAAGATTTTTAGACTCTCCATTGTGAATTACTTCACTTCTAGAACTGTATTTCACCAATTTAAATATAATACAGACTAAGGATTTAATGAGGACTTTTAGGCAGAACATAATGACACCAACCATCCACTTTATCAAACTGAATGAGGTATTGTGCTGCTTTCAAGGCAAAGCACCTGGAGTGCTCTGCTCCCTTTATCTCTGTTCTTAAACTTTCTGGATTAAAGGGTTTTGTCCTAACTTGTTTCATTTAAAAACAGGTTTTAAACCTCCTAGTGCAAAATTCATTACTGAAATAATGGGGTTTAACCTTCTTCCACTATTAAAACGTAAAACAGATATGCTAACACTGAACATAATTGCAATGAGAGTTTGAAGGAAAAAGATCTCTCAGTTCAGACCTGACACAAATTGACTCTCATAAAGGTGTATTTCTGTTAACTTTCCCAGAGACATTCCAGATTAACAGATGTAGAAGTGATGCGGCACATAAGAGATAACTCCTATCAAAGGCTTAACCTCGTAATTAAAATTATGTTAATGAAGGAGTCAAACTGACCATCTTTCCACTCTCCTTTCATACCTATTTTGGGTTAATGTAAGAATAATAGTAGCTTATTATTCTTTCACTCAGAATGGTGTATGCCCCCAATACTACTTTTACCTTAACATAGCTACACATTTTGACTGAAATTTTAGTTTGAAAGAGTGTTTGAGGTATTACAGGCCATTTATATTAGCAAAGGATGGATGAAAGAGGGCTCTGTCCCTCTAGATGAAGTCTTGTTTGTTTTCGTAACACTTATGCTGTTCACCCCCCTGGTGACATCAGGATATTACTGTGATGATAAGTAGTACACATGGACAACTACAGTTCTGACTGGCTCAGGGGTCTCTGGCCTGAAAGGGGCTTTAACTGTGAAGGGAAGGGGTACAAGGGGCTGAGGGTGCCCCTTGCTGGTTCCCTCCGGCACCCCAGAGCCTTCTCTTCAGAGCTGCTCCACCAGCCTGGCCCCTGCCCCATGGCCATGTGGCCTCACCCTGTGGTGGTGCAGGGTGCTGTGTGTCCTTCTGTCCTCTTCAGGGCAGTTTCTCTGGCCTGTGCTTGGTCCCCTGCAGGGCTGCCCTCATCTCCCTCAGTATGACCTGCCTTACTGTCTTCTCTGAGCTGGGGTGATGCCCAGCTTGGTGAAAGGGCACATTTTGCATGGCATTAGTCCTTCCCATAGAATTATGTCAATGTGAGAGTGTTCAGGATTTAGACCAACACTTCTGCTCACACAAATGCTCAGACTTGTGACCAGCCTGTGTTTGGATGATTGCCTGATTGCTTATGCAAGGAAAGACTAGAAAGAGGGAAGTAACATTTATTGTGATTTTAAAAGGACTTCTACTTCCATCAGCTCCACCAAAAATGTACCATCTTCTAGTGCTACGTTTCATTCACACAGAAAAAGAACACTAGCTTCTCTGGTTTTATTTTCCACAGTGACTTAATCTTTCAGTTTTCTCACATAAAAGCTTTCAATAAAAGTGTTGACATGCAGATGACACTGCTCCATCCTCCATGTAGATGATGTGCTGAACATGAACAATGGATCCACATAAAGTCACCTCATGAAGAGTGGACTCCAGCCCTGCTGCAGCAGCAGCACCTGTAAAAGTAGTAGCAGCATGTTTTCCCAGAGAAATCACAGCTGAATAATGCTGTTCTCTGTCTTTAGCAGTTGTTAAATAGAGCTCCAATGTGCTCTCTTATACTTCAGTCCAGCAAAAACTGGATTGTCCCACTTCTGGATTTATGCTATAGTCAACAAATGAATGCTTTATTCTAACAGAAACTAAAGTAAATTAACTTCAAGGTACAACTACAATCAAACATACGAGTCTATGGAAAATGGGCATTGCAAGTGACCAAACAGAATATAGATGTTTTGATGAATCGAGTTTTAGGATTTTAATCATAAATGTTCTGTTAGTGTTTCAGATTAAAACAATATTTCCACGATCTCTTCCATTCCTGTACAGGAGATGGACACTGGTAAAAGTATCTCAATATACATCCAGGACCTAACAAAATAGCTTGTTGACACAACAGGCTAGACTGAGAATTCTGCAAAGGAGTATCTTTAGGAATCACTAGCCTTCTAGAATTAGCAGTCATCCTCTATTATATCCCATATGTCACAACTTCAGTGTACTTAATGTTCATCTCAGCTTAGTTTATCACATCTCCTTCTGTTATAGTCTGAAGTGCAGCTGCTGTATTTTTTTTTATATTTTTTATTAAGTTCCCTAATTTACTGCAGAATTCTCATTGCTTCAGTTATGTCATGTATTGTTGATTTTTGTCTGCTCTTTTGCATGCAATTCATCTTCCTGTAGCTCCATTCATGATCTATGAGGCAAATGATTTCACCTGTCAGCTTGCAGTGCCTCACAAATCTGCTGAAAATGAGCACATGGTAGGCTAAGGTCTGTGATGTGCTTGTTTCTGGCCTGTATCTAAGCTATGCAGCATTCTTCTCAATTTATATTGAAAGCTGCTGTTTCATCCTCTGGCCCAATAAAGCAAAATGCCTGTATGAAGTGTTAGTTTGGTGCTGTGTCACATGCAGTGTTGAAAATAAGCAAAAGAAAACCAGATTTCTTTCCTATAAATAAAGCTTACAGGAGTATTGCTGTGCTAAATATAGCTGAAACACAGAGCACTGGATGTGACAGTCCTAATATGATCACTGTGTTTTAGGGGCTACATCTGAGAGCTTTGTGTGTGTTAAGTTAGAGAGCATATGGGTTGCTATCTCAGATACTACCAGTAACATGACTGTCTGTGTCTATATATATAGAACTAGATGAAAATGTTTCTTTATATTCTACAAACTGATTTTGAAATTATTTAATGAGTGAGTCCAGACTATGGGGAAATAGATTCTTCTATCAGAATAGACAAAAGGATGGTTTAGAGGGCATTAACATGTATTCATATTCTTGCTTGATCATTTACCAAGCTTTTCTGTAGTAGGCAGACATTCACCACAAAATTCCCTTGATTTTCTCTCAGAGCTATTTTATTTCATAAAAAAATTTGTATGTTCTTTGAAGCTAGACTACAAACTTTCTCGTTCCAAATCCCCAGAGTGTCCTACTGTCCTTCCAGGTTCTGGACAGAAGGACATGTGACTCTTGCCTGATAAACATTTTACTGATGGCACAAAAGCCAACACAGTGTTCTTATGGGCCGCTTACCTTATTTGAGTACTTACTGTGAAAAAAAAACTTTTCCTACTGGCTGTCCTGACTATCATTCTGGCTTTTTTTGCTGGTGGTGGTGGTGGTGAGTTTTTTCTTTGTTTTTGTTTTGGTTTTTTCCCATTCCAGCTTTGAAAAGTAATTTTGCTGAGGATAGAAATTTCTCTACACCAAGAGTGGCTTTTATGGCTAGGTAAAGCAATAAAAACTGCATTACAGAAATGTTGATTTGCCACAGTTATAATTTTAAAACAGTCAGGGAGACTTTTGTGGTTTTACATAATTTAGGCAGTATATATGTGCAGTATATGTCAATAAACTGAGGCATAGTTTTGACTGAAGCATTAAGTCATAATTCTGATACCATCTAATGCCTGGTGTTTAAAGAGACAATCAGCCATCCACCAGCAAGTCTCTGTCAGATAAGAACTGCTATATAATTCTATATATACCTGTCTGTGCTTATGGCACTTTTCTGCTTTCTTCAGGAAGACAAATCTTGTTCTTAAAATACAAAGAGTTATCAATGCTTTGAGTGGTACAGAAATAAAAATATCTTTCTCAGAACTTTACTGTAATTGATGTTCATTACATCTGCGTACTGCCAAGCAAAATCCAAAAGTCATTATTTTCTTGAGTGCTTTTTCAATATTATTATTGAGCATAGGTTGAATAATAATCAAATGAAATTATTTTTTTACTACATGATGCTAAGATAGAGTAATGGGTTTAGTAATGATGAAATAGGAATATTCTTCACAACTTTTTATTTTTAATTTGCCTGTGTGATCACGCTGTCTTTCTAAAAGTCACCCATAAAAAGTTCTCAGCAGTCTTAACCAAATACTGAACCCCCTGTCAAACTCAAAGATAAGTCCTTCCTTGTCCCATTGCTCCACACCCCTAATAGTTTGTTAAACAAGACGACTCAGTTCCTTGTTCTTGGAAATAAAATTTGTGCGAACTCTGTGATTATCCATTTCTTCTTGTGGCAGCAAGTTAGCCACTCACCTGGAAAGGTACATACAGGAGCAAAAATTGGTGTTTACCAGCTTTGTCTCTATGTAAGGATGTTCCATGCAGTATAGTGGGGTGAATTACAGGTAATTTAGAGGCAAGGTACCACAAATCTCCAGGACATCAAGGTTCACTGTTTTGGCTATTTATGCACAATCACATTTGAGCAGGATGATTTGTTGAAGTCAAAATACTTTTTGGAAACTGTCCAGAGACATATACAATATTTTTAGTGTAAAGGTTTTGATCAAGAGCAAACACTCAGGAGAGAAAGGCTTGTATCAAAAAAGTTGACCTTTTCAACATGAAGCAAAAATTTTGACACACTTCCACTCTGAAGTAGCATTTAAAAGGCTTTGTTTTCATGCCAAAGGAGAATAAAACAAATCTGGAACTTGAAAACTGTTAGTAAACCAAAGCACTATTTTCTACCAAGATCTACTTCTTGCTTTTAGAATAACTTTAAAGATATTTAAGTGTAATAACACACAGCTTTAACATTAATGTAATATTTTCTTATGCATTTTGTAATTTAATTGTTAATATCAAACATCTTTGAGAATCCATCAGGTCACTTCATCATTAATCTTTATTATTTTTTAAAAAAGCAACGTCTATTGCTTAAATTGATTTAACACTGAGAATACATAATATACAGGAATATTTTAGAACATTGAGTGACAACTCAACCATACAATTGGACAGATGCATAAGCTAAATAATCATTGCTCAAATACAAAAAGTATTGCAGGAGTAAAGGTTTGTAGCATTCTTTTCTAATTTACTTAGTTTTTTAGTAGTCTTTTTGTAGTTTTATACTGGCTGAAATCCATTTACTGAACTGGTATTTCTAAGTCTTTGAAAAATACATCAGAACAGTTCCAGCTGAATGTAGCATTTAGTCATCATTGGTTTCTGTGCAGGCATCATCAAAATGCATGCACTGAAAAGATCAGAGTTTGCAAATCTTACCTAGCATATGCAGGTGTACAATTAGTGCTAATAAAATGAAAAGACATTTCAAATGATTTTCACAGTATTTGTAAAAATGCATTTGAAAAGAAAGGAAATCTCATACAGTCACATTTCCATACATGTGGTTCTCATACAACTTTATTTTTCTTCTATTTGCCATAATTTCATGGACCTTATTATCAAAATATCATTGCACTTACTACAAAAATTGCAATCATGAACCTTGATTTGGACTTGCAATAGGGGAATGTGTCATTTAATTAAATGAAACCCTAAGTAGTGTTTTTATTCAAATTTATCTTAATAAATTAATTTACTATTTTTTTTCATTTTGTAAGGGTATCAAGTCTTCATACCTATTGTGGACCCAGTTTCTTGGATGCTGCTTAAAAATAAAAACAACTACAAAATATGGCATGATAGTTTGGGAAAATAAAATCTAGAAAGCAGACACAAGCTATGCAAGAAACATTTTCTTTTGCTGACCGCACCATGTACTTGGTATTTAATCTTGCTAAAAGGATCACTTGTATAGACTTTATGAGTGATATGAAATGGTTTCCTATTTTCCTGTATATGTAATTTAGGTCCCAAAAGTGTTGTTGTAAAGATGAATCAAAGAAGTCATGGGTGCTGAGACACTTTGACCATGATGCAGGGACACTTCAACCACATGTATGTGAGGAGGATAACCTCAGCTACCAAGATCTGGGCAGTTCAAAGATGAAGAGCAGATGCCATGAATGGGCTAAAACCCAAGAGCAGCAGCCACCTTTGCAGACCCTCAGGTCTGCAAGTGAAGAGCCATGGAAATTGCACACTTACACTGCTTTCTAGAGTCAATCTGCTTGATTGTAAAAATTTAAAATCCCCCAAAGCACGTAGAAGCGTCTATCAGTCACTACTAAAATAAATATTGCATCAGACACTGAGGTAACAATTCTCACAGGAAAAATACTGAAGACAGTCTGACGCTTTCTCCTTAGCACATTTAAACCCGTACAAGAAAAGAAGCTGAAAAACACTCTAACCTTCAGAAATTAAGAATCCAGAAGGAAAATTTAGGTGACCCAAACAGTGAAAATTTTTACACTGTAGTTGTAAAGTTGTTCCTACTAAATATTTTTCTGAAACAACACTTGGATGTTACAGAAACACCTGCATTCTTTTTAGAACTGTTTGACATCAAGTGAAAAGATATGAACACAGTTTTATTGTTGGTTTTGTATATTCTGCATTAGAAATCTACATAAAATCAGGAATAAACAGCAGTTTTTTCATGCTAACATGCCTGAGATAGAAGTTTCTCTGCATGTCATTGCTGAATTTTAATTTTTTAAGCAAGTTACTTAAGGAAAAATTATAATTGTCAGTCTTAGCCATTGACTTCATTGCAACGCCTGTAAACTCATAACAAGATCATAATATGGCAAACAAGCTTTCCTGATCTTTGGACTTTAATCATTCTCAGCCTGGTTAATGGCTTTTTTTATGCTTGATGTAAAGTTGAGGTTTTTAAGCAAATAGAAGAGACTGAATATCCTAATAATTTATGTTATACTTATTTTAGAAAAATAAGAAGATAGATATCAGCAATTTTTACAGGTAGTTTGTAAGTGCATTTTCAGGATAAGAAATCATTTGTCTATAAAGGTTTTGGCTGAAAATAGGTTCAATGAGAGGCAAAAATTGGAATACAATTTATAACATTTGCCAAAATATTTGTAAAAATTCCTGTATTAACATATAAAATTTTTTAAAAAAAAATTTTATATGAATGCATGAAGAGATGGAATGACACAAACAATAGAGTTAATATAATATAGAGACAGTTCTGGTTTTCAATCTAAAATTTCTGTGGCATTGGAGTGAACTTTAAGCCCTCAAAGTAACTTTATAAAAAGTAAACAGCTGAATTCAGCATTTATATACTCTTACTCACAAGCAGCAAATGCTCAGCATTGTTGTTTATTATTAAAAATAAGAAGACAACTAAGGTCTCTCTAATACATAATATTTAAGTGGTCTTTGTGAAAAATGGGGTTTACTCTCCTGTTAGTATTGAAAAGTTTAATAAAGGACAATAAGGGACAAAGATAATAAAGCAAAAGTTATAGCGCTGGGTGTTTTAGCACTCTGCCAAGAGCACGCCTGCTGTCCTGGGGACTCCCTTTACATACACATGGACTTATTACATATTCATAAACAATTATACATATTCAAGATCCTTTCCAGGAACAGTTCTCCTCTTCCCAAAACCAGCAGACCGCTGTGGGCATAAGCCTCTTGGCGACGCATATTCAAGACCCTTTCCAGGAACAGTTCTCTTCCCAAAACTAGAAGATCGCTGTGGGGATAAGTCTCTTGGTGACGAATATTATCTTATTTGCCGGTGATATGCCATAGCTGCTGATATGCCTTAGCTGGAGTCCAAGCAAATAGTTCATAAACATAGCTATTTCTAAGTTTTTGGTTGAATAAAAGAAGTATTAAAAACCACATCTTCACAACCAAGCTACCTTAAGTAGCATCTATTTTGTAATAAAGCTAATATATATATATAACATTTATTTGTCACAAAGCCACTACTTTTAATATTACTTATTTTAACATTTGCAGAAAGACAATATTATAGTATCTGTTTATCACAGTCTTTATGTCTGAAAGATTCAGAAAATTTGAAAATAAATTTGATGAATACCAAAGGGACATGGATATGCAAGATTTGTGTTGCAGAATATGTCCCTCCCCTCTTGTCTTCTGCTTGCTTTTAAATTTCTTCCAAATACTTTGTTCTACTCATAAAGAAAGCGAGAAAGACAGGGAAAAAAAGAGTGCAAAGTAGGACATCTGTTTCGTAAGAACGTCTGGTTAAAAGGCCAAGACAAGAAACATGAGAAAAAGGAAAAAAAGATGCAGATATAACTCATAAAGGGAACAGTAGTTAATGAAACCTGCCAAGGTCACAGGTTCAATCTCTGTATGGGCCATTCATTCAAGAGTTGGACTTGGTCATTCTCCTGGGTCCCTTCCCTTCAGACTAATCTATGAGTGTGTAAAAACCAGAGTTGCTGGATAGGCTCACAAAGGCACGCGGCCTCTGTTGACCTCGGACAGATCAACCACAGCTTCGTGATAGGTTAAAATGGAAATTAGAATATCTTGGATTTGGTGTGAAAAAGAAAGCTTACTGTAGGATATTTGAGGTGGATCATTGCAAAAATCTTTTAATGGGATGCTTGAAGGGATTATGGGAGTTTGCTAAATTTATTATAGACTGCTTAGGAGAGGAATAAATTTAAGAAAAAAATTGAGAGAGGTAAACAAGCTGCACTTGAATGAGTCTTGTCTGTGAGCATGGCATGGTCTCTCCTCACATCTTGGTAAATTCCTGTTTCTGTCCTTACAGAGATCTGTGTGAGTGCCCATCCTCTTTGGTGTGTGCGTGTGACATGCTAGGAAACTCGGGTCAGACTAACTGGGGAGTAGTCTGGCTGGTTGGTATTGGAGCTAGATATGGGTGGGAGCAGGCCTGGGCCTGCCTGGAAGAGGCTAAGGGCTCTCTGTAATTTACATGAGTGTTATTTGTATGTGTTTGGTTCATCTAAAGGCACTGCAGTCCTAGCTACCTTTACCCACTGATGGTCAGTCATGTCTACTTGCATGTGTGTTGGGGAAATATGCTCATCTTCACTATTGGCTGAATCCTGTACAGAGAACTACAGCAACTTCAGATCTCCCTGGAGTCCTGAGGTTCACTGGATTCAGTTTTTTAAAGGGACATAATTTATATTGTCCTTAGAATGGTTCAAATTTTGCTTGAGTTCCTTTTGGTTTTTTTAGAAGTATTGCAACTCTATATGATTACACTGAGGATTATTCCTTTCAACATAGCAAAGTATTTCTACAAGTACTGCAATGCCATCCATACTATGGAGGAAAAATGTGGGTTTGTGCTTGCTTCTTCTCTTTTTGCTCAGTGCTTTTTTTTTAAATTTTTAAATATGATCTCTGTTTCCCTCATTGCAACTTGTTGTTTTCTTCTTATCTTGGTACTGTGGTGTTTCTTTAAAGTAAAATCTAGTTCTTTCCCTTTTCCATTACATTATTGCTAATCTAATGACTAAATAGAGCCTTCATAAATGTAGGCATAAGGAGACATACTTTAATATTTCTTGCATAAACGTTGTTTTGTAGAAGTGAAATAGCAGAATTTCTTTTCAGAACATAATGAAGTGGGTGTTTTTCAAAATTGACATTGTGTCAAAGGTTTTTTATAAGTTTTTATGTTTATATGTTCAGAATTTTGCATACATGAGAAACACCAGAAAATTATGTTTGTGGCGAAGTATTTTCCTGTTCCCATTTTTCACAGGATGTTGGTGCCTTTGTTCTCATTTTACTTCTGATTACTGCAATAACAGAGGGATTATATTCTGCTGGCAATCACTCACTGATGAAAAGGAGGTGATGGTGTGTGAGGTATCTTCCCAGGAGTCATCTCAGCAGAAATTGTGTTTCTTATTTTTATGTTCTGTGACTTACCTATTTTCATACTAAGCATTGCACAGAGACTAGTAATTTACCCTTTAACTCTACCTGGTTATTTTGGAGTCTTTGCAATTTGTTTTCACACTTGGACAGAGATTGATGTAAGCCTGTCAAAATTGTTGATATTTATGAAAACCTCATCTTTGAAACTTATACTGTTGGGTGAGTTGTTCAAATGATTTCACATCATAAACCTGTGGGGCTTCATCTATAAATGTGAGTCTACTTTGTTGCCATTTAACTTTGGCTTTGTAGAGAAGGCGACCCAAGGCAAAAAAATACTTGGCTGTCAGAAACACTGAGAAGTTCAATGAGAATATTACTTTTTTAAAGTTTATTTGACTGAATATAGATTATTTTAACCAGAAGCTACTCTGAATTTATGGATGGACACACAGAGATCAAAAGTTACCATTTCAAAATGATATAATGATTTAGGTTTTAGTTCCTCGGAGCCTGGATGTCTGTGTGTACAGACATGGGTACAAATCGACCCAGATTCCTCTACCCATAACTTGAGTTGGCTAAACAGAGCCAGATTTAAAGTATGCCTGGGTGCCCAAGCACATATATTCTGCTAAGGGTCGTGTGCAGAAACACGGTGCATATTGGCATGGTCATAACATTAACACAGCTCTGGATAAAGACAGAACTGTTCAGATGTAATTGCAGGGACACAGGTAAATGCATCCTCTGGCAATGTCATTTAAAGTGTTTGAAAATACTATCACCACTTAAGCTTCAGATGTTTCTCTGTGAAAAAGGTAAAACCTGTATCTTTTGTTTGTCCTCTAGCCCTTCTCTTTTTGCCTTGCCTAGAATTACAGACTGCTTCTGTGCAAAGCTCAATGAAGCCTCAGTTTCATAGGAAACCTCTAGGAATTGCTGAAATGTGAGCAAACTGATTGTTCTGCGAGCTGGTGTTCCTGTTGTAATTGAGGCAGGTAGGGTAGAGTTGTGAATGCAAGTTCTTAAATTAAAGAATGCTTAAAAATTAAAAAAAACAAACAGCTTTCAAAATGTCCACTGCAGAATATTTTGATATTTCAGGTTGTTTTTTCTAGCAAGGGAGCACCCTAACAAATCCTGCAAATGCTCAGAAGAGAAGGAAAAACCCCAAAATGTTATGTATTTTCAAAACCAAGTGTATTTAGGTTCCTATAGCATATCAGAAATTTCTGAATTATTGATGTGATCTGAAGCTTTTACTTGACTGAGTTCACCTTTTTGCTCCATATTTCCATTGTTGTCCAGCATTTCATGGGAACAGTGATATTGGCTGCAGAAGACATTATAGCATCACCATGATTTCTGTCCTAGACAGTGTAGGAGATCCATATTACAGACAAAACCAACCCACACAAACCCATTTTTTGTGTGTTAATGTGAAGGATTTTCATGCTGTTCTAAAGAAATTGAAACAAATGCTGGATTTTTTCATGTTAAAAATATACTTATTATTGCTATGTTATAATTCCTTAAAGTATTTCAATACTGCAGAAACAATGTTTTCTGTTAGGCAATTCCTAGAACTGGTTGGTAGAACCAATTCTAAGTTGGTAGAAGTAACCTACAGAAAAACAGATACCAGATCTGTTTATCTTACTTATTAATTTAAAAATCAAATGCTTTATGGACAAAGCATCAAGATTTGTGCATAAGACAAGTTATATTCTGTCTTGGAAGAAGAAGATGAAGACTGCATATCATTATGGATGAAGACTGCATATCATTAACATCCTGAAGTCATTTACAGTCTATACTCACTATCGTTGCAATTCTAAATTACAGTCCTTACCTGTGAAAACCAATTTGAATACAATTGCTTTTTGATATAGATAATTATTACCTAGGCAAGTAGATCATCTCAGAGTATTCATGTCTGAGTGGTTAGAGACAATATTTTTGAAAGCATGCTAGTGATTTACAAGCTTTATCCTGTTTTAATCAGGATTAGACTCCTAAATCATATGTTTATCTAAAATGGCTTTACCATTCAAGACAAGCATCCTGGCATGTGCTTTTGGTTTATTTATTGTTACAATTTCTTTGAATTAATTTAAATGAACAGTCCCGGGGTAGGGGCGGGGGGCGAGGTGGAGCTTAGATCCTAGAAAAATTAGTCAGGGATTTCTTAGCAGTCTCAAAGCAATAGTATGTGTTGAGTCCATTGAGACTAGTCAAGCATTTTTTGCTACAGCATAATAATCCAACCTCAAAAGGTCTTCCCTGGAAGCAGAGGTTGGACTGGCATACTCTAATGTGTTGTTTTATATAGAAATCTGATTAATGTCTAGAATTGTACTAACCTATAAATTTTGTTAATAGCTACTGAGAGTTCCTCCAATAAATTAACCTTTTGATCTCTCCTTTTGGCAGTGAATCTCTTTATAAGTAGGATTATAAAAGTTAATAATATCACAGGAGTTTACATTTAGTACTGTCAGAATGGATGAGCAAGCCAGTTTAAAAACATGGAACTCCTTGACTACACCACAACATTTTGGACTAACTTGTTATAACAGAAATGTATTCTATATATTTTTAAACTACCAGCTCTATTGAATCAATTCAATTCCTTTTGGGTCAACTAATCTATAAACCTCTGTTGACATATTTAAAACTATTTACTTGAACTGAATGATAGAAAAATATCAAAACCTGTTGTTCTGTAGCATTTAACCTTGCAGGAGAGAACACTGTGTTTTCCATAGTGTAGTAGGATATTCATAAGAGTGAGGAGAGTCTCACAGAACTCTGCTCTGAAAATGTTATGAAGAAAGTGTAAACTTGTGTATTAAGGACTGAAGATAAGAGTATGTGACAAAGGAGTTCTTCAGGTAATACATAACTTTGTTGCAAGAGAAATACAACTAAAATTCAAAAAAAAGCATGCAACCCTATTTGCCAAAAAGTACCACAATGTGACTATTGAAAAACATAACCAAAGAACAAAACAAAAAAGAAGATAAATATATTCTTGTGAAATAACAGTAATACAGAGCAGATCCTTCTAGCTTTTAAGCAGAGATGTCAAGATTGCTCAGTGTCTTTTTCTTCAATAGAATGTAACAGACAGCATGTCACACTGGATGCCTACCGCAGTACTTATCCAAGCTGTTTTACTCTATTCAGTTTCTCTATTGCAACCAACTATTTTAACAGAGTGAGGCAAGTTAGGGAGTGGGATAGAACAGAATAAAGAAATCAAACACAAGCAAACAGACAAAAACCCCAAAACACCCAAACTCCCTAAAAATATGTCATATCGCCTTTAGTTGACCCCAGAAAATTATTTTGCAGGTGCTATTAAGTTTGCACTGGTAAATCCCATGATTTATGCCTTTCATAACTCCCTGTGCTCTTGAATAACTCTTCCTTATACTTTTCCATAACGACATTTGCCAAGAACACCCAGTATTCCCTAGGAATGAACTCGGGTCACTACCCATGGATGAAAACAGAAGACAGTCTAGCAAAACCATGAATACCAGAAAATTTTCAACTTTTATGTTTCATTCTACTGGTTCTTGAATTCAGTTAAGAACAATCTGATTTCAAAGAAGGTTTTCCTTTTACGCTGTTTTTACACTGGAATGTCACATTAAACAATTAAGAATAATTTAGAATTCATTTCCAGTTCAACCTTGAAATATTAGTCTTTAGTTCCAGTTTGGACTAACAAGTGGGCACTGATGTCCTGAGTTATGAAATTTGTTTTTTACAGGGTAGTTCCTCAGGAACTGCCCAAGTTCCTCACTAGAAATGAAGGTTATTATAAGAAGTACATGGAACTTCAGCTGGGGATGGGTAAGGGGCCAACCAAGAGCTTATGGTTCAGCTTTAAAGGAAGGGCGGGGGTAAGTGACATTATGTGAGGGGCTGCTACAGGCCACCCAAACAGATGAGACCTTCTACAGACAGATAGGAGTGGCCTCACGTCCACAAGCCCTGGTCCCTGTGGGAGACCCTGACATCACTTGGAGGGACAAAACAGCAGGGCATAAGCAATCCAAGAGATTCCTGGAATGCATTGCTGATAACTTCATTCTCCAAATGACAGAGCAGCTATCAAGGAGAGGTGCTATGCTGGACCTTATTCTCATCTACAAGAGGGTGCTGGTGAGAATATGAAGCTCAAGGCAGCTTTAGCTGCAGTGACCTTGAAATGGTGGATCCTTAGAGCAATGAGGAAGGCATACAAGAAGCTCACTACCCTGGACTTTACAACAAGCTCATTACCCTGGACTTCAGGAAAGCAGATCTTGGCCTCTTCAGGGATCTGTTTGGTAGAGTAAAGCCCTGAACAAAAGAGGGGCTGTTTTGTATTCAAGGAAAAAGCTGCTTTGTATTCAAGGATCACCTTCTCTGAGTGATGCATCCTAACAAAAATGAAGTCAGGAAAAACCAGACCACCTGCATGGATGAACAAGATGCTCCTGGAGAAATACAAACCCAAAAAAAGGGCGGAAGCAAGGACAGGCAGGCTGGCAGGAATGCAGAGAAATTGTCCAGGCAGACAAAAATCAGATTTAAACATGGCCTGGGATGTCAAGGGCAGCAAGAACAGTTTCAGTAGATATGTTGGCAAAAAAGAAAGACCAGTAAAAATGTGGGTTCTATCTGTAAGGATACCATATGCTTCATTATTCAGGATATGGCGAAGATTGAGACACTCAATGACATTTTGGCCTTGATCTTTACCAGCAAGTGTTCCAGCCACACCACCCAAGTCACAGTCAAGGGGAGAAGGAAGAATCACCTGCTGTAAGAGAAGACCAGGTTCAAGACCATCTAAGGTGCGTAAGTCCATGGGACCTGATGAGATACATTTATGGGTCCTGAGGGAACTGTTGGAAGAAAGGGCTAAAGAATTATCCACCATATTTGAGAAGTTGCGTCTGTCCAATAAAGTTCCCACTCACTAGAAATGGGGAAACATAACTCCCATTTTAAAAAGGGAAATAAGGAAGACCTGAGGAACTGCATACTGGTCAGTCTTACCTCTGTGCCCGGCCAGATCATGGAGCAGACATTTCTGAAAACTATGACTTATCATAAGATTTTAAGAGGATAACTGTGTTCTTTGCCATAAAACCAAAACATGATCTTTATAATGCTTCTTTCCTACATATTTCCTATGAAATATCTTTTAGATATTAAAAAGAATTTTCTTCAGTATAAGCTCAAATATTGATTTGTCTTGAACTTGTTTTAAACTTACACATTAAACTGAAATAAAGATAATTAACCACCAAAATGGAACAGTTAAAAGTAGTGCATGATGTCATTTCTGTATTTATGCACATGGGGAGGACCAGAAAAAGGAAGATATATAGAAATACTTTTATTTGTTATTTCATATAGATGAATATATTATCTTATTGTATTCTGTAAAGACTGACTAGGTTTTAAAGTACTCACTGTAAATTCTTCCATTCTTTAATCTCTTATACTAGCATACCAAGGCCATGCAAATAAGAAATTTAAATGCTTAAATTGTTACAATTTTATCATTTATCATATCCTGATGTTTCCTCCATTTAAAAATACTTGCATGCCATTGGTACCTTACTGCTAGCAAAAGTCTTCCTGCAGAAATTTACCAAACAATGTCTTTACCGGAATCATTCACATTAAAATAAACGCAATGTGAAAGGTTAATTAAATCACAGCTACTTAAAACTATGTACCCCACTTCTTAAAACTGCACTGGCTATATAAGATAATTAAAACTACAAAGTTAAGACTTTGTCCCGGCTGCCCATTTCTATATAGTTTAACATTTGAGCATGTCTAATGTAAAATACGAGCATGATTTAGTGATGCACTTAATGTTATGATGAAGTTAGATTAATGATAACATTTCTGAAAACAAATGGAATTCTGCTTATGATTAAATGCTTTTCTGGAACTGGGAGGCACTATGGGTGTAATTTTCCACTTCAGCGTCATTAAAGAAAGATTTCATACTATGAAAGGACTTTTTCCCTAACTAATAAGAGAAGGAATGGAGCTGACAATCCTTGCATTATGGTATGGCTAAAAAACAGTTGAGATAAAAAAGTAATGTAAGTGATAAAAAAGTAATGGAAATGAATAAAAGGAACTGCTGACTGCTTAAGAGTTTGCTAGCACCAAAATATCTCAGGAGGAAAAGCTCCAAGAACTCTACCCAAAATATAATTTTAATTTATAACAATAACAATAATAACAGTAGTAGTAGTAATAGTAGTTGTAGTATCAGTAAAGGATGGGTAGTTTTTAGAGTTCAGAAGTTGGGTTCAAATTCCCAAAGACAGGAAGGAAAGTCAGTTGTCCTACATCCCAGGAAAGAGACAGGGTCACTGGAGTAAAATGAAGATAGTTTGGCCAGGGGTAGACCAAATAATTGTGTGCTACGATACTTCCAGGCTCCTCACAGTAGCAGGTGAGAATCCAAATTAAGACTCTGGAGGAGCAAGCACACTATCTGGGCCCCTCCCAGGGCTGACCCAGGGGACTCTCAAGCCCTAGTGTCCAGGTGGGAAACCCATCACTAGGAGTCACTGGGGCCAACTCTTCAGGTCACCTTTGGCATTGAACAGGATTTGGAGCCTGAGGTGAGATGCATAATGGGACGCAGCAGAGGAATATTTTGAGATTACACAGGATTTATTATGAGGCATTTAGGGAAGGAACCAAAAGCAAAAATGGAAGGATTTTAAAGATTTTGGGAGCAGCACATATGGGATATAGAAGGGTAAAAGAATAAAGAGGGCCAGCCACATGTAAATACACTTCTCTGGCTGTGCCCTGTGCCTATCCTCTTCTTTAATCCCTCTGTAACTCTTTTCCCTGGGTGAAGGCTCTCTGTTCAGTGCACCTGGGTGTGTATTGTGGTTTGAGTGCAGCCACTGGAGTCACACCATGGATCAGAAGGCCCGTGTGTCTGTGATGCACCAATGGAGTGAGAGAAAGAAAATTTGTAGCCAATGAGTAGGTCGAGTGGCCTAAGGAGCCATGAGTCAGTCTTTAAGGATGTGAAGGTGCCTGTGTATTGCTAAGGGTGAGAGTGCAGGGACATTGACTATGAGGCCTGGGGGAGTTTGGACCCACCCTGTATCTGTGTGTGCATATGTGTGCACACATGCTTGTACATGTGAGGTGCCAGCAGCAGGTCTGGGACATTCACATGGCAGACTGAGTGTCTGAGTCCAGCTGCTGATCTACCTTATAAACAGGTATATGGATTTCCACTAATGGATTCCATCCAGCTCAGCCAGAGAGGACAAGAGGATGGGGCCATTGGTGCTGTGTTTGTGTGAATGATCTGAGTGTCTGCCTGTGATCTGTGTGGCCAGCCATGCTTGCGTGTCTATATGTGGTGTATATGTATGCAGTACACACATGCACTTCAGCCTTGTTTGGGCATGGGAACATGGAGCTGCAGCAGTCTCTCCTTACCTGGGCTGATGGATCCCACATTATATATTTTCTCCAAGAGGTCTCTTCATTGTTTATATATACATGTATTCCAGACCAAAAAGTTTGATTTGGTTCAATATGTTATTCGTATGAGATGTAGATGAAAGAACATTTATTTTGGGGAATGTCAGTCAAACACATTTTTGTCTCTTCTGTCTCAGAAAATCATCGGCTGTCCTGATCCCACTTCTCATTTTTATTACTCTTTTAAATCCATAGATCTGTGCTTTAAGGCAGATTCTGTAAATCCCACCTGCTGTTTGTAGAGTTTTAATTTTTTTCTTCCATCAAGAGACAACTCAATTTATAGAATTTAATTTATCAACTGTGCAAAATCATCTTAGTTTAACAAATGAGGACATTTTTTCACCAGAGCACTGAAGTTCACTGCAGGTGAACCAATCTAATCACTACATAATCACTAATGACAACAGCTTTATCCCTGGACAGCTGCAAGTCCACAACTTACTCTAGTCATAACAATATTAGGATAAGGGAGGAAAAGTGTATTTCTTTAGCAGTTCCAATGTTTTCAAATAGCTCTCAGATGACGTTCTCAAATTAACAGACCATCATAAGGTTATTTCTTCATCACCAAGGCTAAATACCTTGAACAAATTCTTGTGATCAAGAAATTGCACTTTGTTCAGATTTTTTTTTATTTTTAGATATTGAAGATAAATGTACATTTCCATTATAAGCCCATGTTTTGGAGCGCACAATTTTACGGAGAAATTACTTCTAGAGAAATTTTTTTCAAGAAAGGCAAATCTTGTTGGATTTTTTTGTCTAGAATATGAGATCTTGGTTTGTTATATTTGATCTGCATTGGCCTGAAATGCATGCATCCTATTTCTCACAGATTTTGGACTTATGGGGTAGAGCACTGCTTTTTTTATGAAGCAAATCTTAACTCTGCTTCTGCTTAGTCGATACATTGATGTGCATATTTAACTAAGTGGCTATTCCAACTTCAAATGTCCTTTTATGGGAATTGTTTCAAGTTTTGAGGAGGTTTGAATATCTCTAAAGATTGTGAAGTGTTTCCTTTTTTAGCTGTGTGTTTCACCTCTGGGCTTCCATGTAGGAAGGGGATGACAGTGTGTGACTGAAGGTGAATGTAATAGTATGTCTGTGTTAACTGCTGATAGTGATATTTTCACACTCAGCCCAACGATCAAAGAAGACTACAAGGAGTTGAAACGCAATATAAATTTGAGCCTTTTAGGCTGCAAATTAATAACTGAAGCTAATCTCTTCAGTTATCTCACTATAAAATTTTTACTAAGGATTCAAAGAAAATACATAAGACAACTGTATCCTTCAAGAAATTATGAATTTAACCTAAAATTATTATGAAAACTTTGAACACTGAGCCAATCAGGAATCATAGTAATGCCTCTGTGATAACATATTTAAGAAGGAAAAAAATCTTATTGCGCAGATCTAATTGTGGCCAGAGAAGAGCAGAGTGAAAATATGTGAGGGAAGGTAAGACAGATGTGGTGAAAACACCACAAAACTTGGAAAAGGGTTTAAATTTAGGTGTGTCTTGGGGTGACAATGTCTTGGGGTGACTCTATGATGTGTATCCCCTATCACGGCTCTATGCCAGAAAATTAGTTTTGTGCCTTTAAACTGAGCTTGAGGGGGGAGGAAAAAAAAGAAAACTTTTCAAAGCAAGTTCCCAAGGACACAGAGATAGAGACGGCTCTGGGTCTCCTGGCGGCAGCACGGAGGGAGCACCTTGTTTTGCCTGTNAGGTGAATGAAGCAGCTTGTATTTCTTAACTGAAGGCTTATGAGGTACATTCACTGTCAAAACAAAATCAGGAGAGCATAAAATCTTCGCATTTCCAACCAGTGAATGATCTCATTTTAAAAGGTCCCAGTTATATCTCAAAATCTGATCTCCCTTTCTAGTAAAAGAGTTCACTTTTCTTCTGACAATGCAGACAAATGCTCTGGTGTTGCTGCACACACTACCCCTTCCCTTGTGGCTATTTGTCTGCTGTGCCTTTCTCCTTAGTGAAGGGATTGTGCCATCTGCAATCCTTCATGGCCACAATCCCTTATGCAACTGCCTTGAAAAGCAGTGCCAAAGATGGTTTTGCATAGCACTTAAAGTATAATAAGCTAAGCCACTGGAGGATAGAGAATTGTGTATTCCTGCAGCTCTGAGATGATGATCATTATGAAGACAACTGCTTTCAAAACTCTTAAAAGTGAGAGTTTGTAAAAAGACAAAATAACATATCTTCTCACCCTGTCTATGGTATGCACTGTATAAGCAAATAGCACATCTGGCAGCTGACATACATTTTTTCTCTCTTTAATTATATGTATTTTCATGAACAGGAAATGTCTGATTGCAGCATATACATCTAATGACGTGAATTTTAAACCAAGTAATTAATACTTTGTCATCAGAAAAGCTTGCATGAGTGATTTGTGGTGGGTGACACCCCCAAAATACAAGGCCTATGGAAATTTGATCTTTCATATCTAAATCTGTTGTCTATGCAGAGCAAGATTCGCAAATCTTGCAGACATTGACTGCCTGTTTCATATGAATTTAACTCTTTCACCTGCATTTAGAATCCAGTAAAAAAAGGCAGATTTATTCCCGAGTCTTTTGGACAACAAAACTAAAATATTAAATTTTGAAATCTAGTGCTATTTTTCTGTTTAGGGCACATATTCAGACCTCATTATCTCATTTATTTAGTAGTACTTGAATTATTGATATGTACTAAATAATATTGACTTCATAAAACCTAGTTGATCACATAATATAAAAGTTAATAAACCACTGTATTTATTCACTTACTCTGAGTTCTTGAAAAAAATACATATTAAATCATTGACTGGCTAATATGTTTAGACAGTTTCTGGTGCACAAGATGAATGATTTAGAAACAGCTTACTTATTCACTCTGTATTGTGCCACATAGATATATTCTTACATAATGGAAAATTTTAAATACCTGGACATAAGGACAGTTGAGTGACAACAAAACTATGTCAGATAGTGTGCAGAAGCACTTAATGTACAGGTCAGTACTTTGTATTCAACAAAGATAAACATGGACAGGGAAGTAGTTCCTATTTTTCCGTTGAGGGAGAAGTCACTATAAGTCACTGTAGTCACTATAAGTGACTGTAAGTCACTTCCACTTCAACCACAATGACTTTTAAGACTTCTTCATCTTTCTAAAAGCTATTTTATTAATAAAAATGAAACTATCACTTTAAAAATAGAGACTTTTTTTTTTGAAATGTAAAATTCTAAAGTGAAATGTCCTTAATCTGTGTTAGTCACTTCAAGACGTCACTGAACTCTGACTAGAAGCTGAACCCTGGGATCCTTGGGTAAATTCCCTGCTGATGTAAATGTTACTGATGTCAACTATTACAAGTTTCCAGTAGCAGGGAATGTTTCATTAGAAGACCATCAACCTTTGCTTGAAAAATTAAGGCCATCGTATTTCTCTCCAGATTTTAACACATCAAGAACTGAGCAGTATAACTATTATTATTTATATTGTTGATACAATGATAGTAATAATTTTCAGGGTCTGGTTATGTTCCATAAACTGTTACTTATTTCTAAAAATGCCATTTTCTTTTCAATTACTGGTAGACGTCCCAGTTCTGACTGATGCTCTGCTATCACAACATATACCAATGTCAGTGGAAGATCTTATTTCTCCACCCACTTCAGAATCAGGGTCATTAAAGACATTAAATTCACCAGTTGAGTTATTAATATGGTCTTTTGATATAACCAAATTAGGGCATCAGATTCAAGGGCTGGTGATGGCATTGCTGTCTCTTTATTTCTTTCCTCAAGCAAATTAACTTCAGTGCTGAAGTTTCCCAGGAAACAAGTCCTTTTTTTAAGATATGGCTAGGAACCAAGTACCTCTGCTTTTTTGCAATTTTCAAGATAATTCACCATAATCTTCATCTCCATTTTGTTAATTTGGTTTTTATTATTCTTGGCAGTCTTTCCCAACATATTATTCATTGTCTGCAGGTGATCCACATTTGATTAATATCTTATTAATCCTGCATGCTCTAATGGCTCATTAAAATCCTTGTCTCCCTGCAGCAGTTGAGCAGCAGCATTTTTGAGAAAATCTTGGGTTACACTGAGGAGGAGACTTGAAATAATCTGTCTTCCTTTAAGGGCAGTTGGGAGAGGGAAGAGGAAAAGAAAAGACAATGGACTATCCATTCTATAGTTCCATGTATGAAGGCCGTGTATATAGCGTAACTACATATCAGTCATTCTTAGGATGAATTATTTCAGGAGTGCTTCAGTAATCTACATTGTAGACTCAAATGCAGGAAATAGACTGGGACCATAAAATCCTACCTTTTAGTGAAACGGATTCAAAGTTCCAAAAAAAAAAAAAAAAATCAAACCAAAGCTCTGTTTAGCTCAGTATTCTTCGTATGACTTAATGTTGTATCATATGTTTAAGACAACTATAAAAGCAAGGCCAAGTGTAGTTTAAGACTTCCCTTGGTATACCCTCTGTATACTAGCCAAGTTTTGTGACCTGAAAATTGCACTCAGACAACCACACTTTGTAGCGGATCAATACCTCCTCTTAATTGAATAAGTTTAAAACTACTTTAAATCAATTTATGCTGCTGGTATCAAAAAGATCTTTTGGTGAAGAGCTTCACAGTTTTATTAAGAATTGCATCCAAATGAGTTCTATTTTTCTTTAATTCTGTTATTCAATTATTTCATTGAATGACTTTAGAATAGAATAGAATAGAATAGAATAGAATAGAATAGAATAGAATAGAATGGAAATGGAATAGAATATTTCACTTGGAAGAAACCTAAAATTATGATTTAGTCCAACTCCTTGACAAATTCAGGGTTTTGCTGAAGTTAAAGCATGTTATCAATGGCATAGGCCAAATGCCTTTTTAAGACTGACAGGCTTGGGACATTGCTCACCTCTCTAGGAAGCCTGTTTAAGTGTTTGACCATATCAGTCAATCTCAGTAAAAAAATTCTTCCTAATGTCCAGATTAAGTCTCCCCTGGTGAAGCTTTGAACTTTTTCCACACTTTCCTGGATAACAGAGAGAAGAGAGCAGCACCTCTCTCTCCACATCCCCTCCTCAGGAAGCAATAAGGTCATCCCCCAGCCTTCTTTTCTCTAAACTAGACAAATCCACAGTCCTCAGCTGCTCCTCAGAGGACATTCCCTCCAGCCCTGTCACCTGCTTTGTTGACCTCCTCTGGACATGTTCAAGGACCTTCACATCCTTCTTAAACTGTGGGGTCCAGAACTGCACAGAGGACTCAAGGTGAAACCTCACAATCACCGAACACAGCGGGATGATCTCTTCTGACCAGCTGGGGATGCTGAGTTTGATGCAAGCCAGGATGGGATTTGCTTGCTGTCAGACTACACTCCCATATCCCTTTCTGTGGGGCTACTCTCCAGCCACTCATCTCCCAATTACTTTTACCATCTCCCAATTACTCTGTTCTAGGTGCAGGACCCAGTATTTTGACTTTTTAAATTTCATCCCATTAATTATTGCCCAATGCTGCAACCAATCTGGATCCCAGAGATTGATTTTCCTCATCAGGTCAGAGGCAACCCTTCAGGCCCCAACATATTTTGTCTCTCAAAGGCTCTTCTGTGGTTTAAAAATCCAAAATTTTAGCACGGGCACCAGTCCTGCAGTCAGATCCTGATATAATGGTCTCACTTGCTTCTACCAAGGCCTTCCTCCATTTCTGTGAGGGTTGAAAACTACATTACCCGTGCTCCCAAATATTTTAGCACTCTTCTCGGGGCTCTGAAGTCCCTTTTGATTGACCTCAGGCTTTTAGCTGTAACATCACTTGTATACACATGAAAGAGTTTGCATTATGAAAAAAAAATCATTCCCCACACCACTTATATATATCACAAGTTATTTCATAGTTCTTTGTTCTACTTTCCAAGCAAAAAATTCTTCTTTAACTTTTCATGCATGTGATTATTCAGCTTAGGGAATTCAACAGTGAATTTTCTGTTCCTTTCTTAATATTTAATTCTTTACATAACTTGGTAAATTAAGTCAGGGATGACAGAGCTAATCATCCCATACTTCTTACTCAGAATGCTTGAACTGCAGAATATGAAATGGCCTGTGCCACATTTCTGCCTTGTGTCCTAATTGCTGAATTATTTGTGTGTTTAAGTAATCATAGAATCATAGAATGGTTTGGGTTGAAAGGGACCTTAAAGAAGGTTGAAAGGGACCTTAAAGAACCCCCAGTTCCAACCCCCTTGCCATGAGCAGGGACACCTTCCACTAGACCAAGTTACTCAGAGCCCAATCCAGTCTGGTCTTGAACACCTCCAGGAATGGGGAGTCCCCACCCTTTCTGAGCAACCTGTTCCAGTGTCTCACCAAACTCACAGTAAAGAATTTCTTCTTAACATATAATCTAAACCTATTCTCTTTTGGTTTAAAGCCAGTGTCTCTTGTACTGTCACTGCACATCCTTGTAAAAAGTCTGTCCCCATCTTCCTTGTCATTCCTGTTTAGGAACTGAAAGACAAAAAATAATTCTCCCTGAAACCCTGTCTTCTCCAGTTCTCTCAGCCTGTTTCCAAAGGTGATCCAGCTCTCTGGACTCTTTCCAACAGGTCTTGTGTTCAGACCCTGGTTTTGGTAGCAGGTCAGCTACAGGGGTGGTTTCTGTGAGAAGCTGCCAGAAGCTTCCCCATGTCCAGCAAAGCCAATGCTAAGTGGCTCCAGGATGGACCCACCACTGGCCAAGACTGAGCCAATCAGGAATCATAGTAATGCCTCTGTGATAACATATTTAAGAAGGAAAAAGTCTTATTGCGCAGATCTAATTGTGGCCAGAGAAGAGCAGAGTGAAAATATGTGAGGGAAAAAACTCTGCAGACACCAAGGCCAGTAGAGAAGGAGGGGGAGGTGATCCAGGTGCCAGAACTGAGATTTCCCGGCAGCCTGTGGTGCAGATTGTGTGAGGCATCTGTGCCCCTGCAGCCCACAGAGAATCACAGGCATGCAGAGATCCACCCACAGCCCATGGAGGACACCCACACTGGAGCAGGTAAATGCCACATGAATTCCCTGTGAACCCACGGGAAACCCATGTTGGAGCAGGCTCCTGCCAGGGACCTGAAGACCCATGGAGAGGTGAACCCATGCTGGAGTAGGTTTCCTGGTAGGACTTGTGGAGGGACCTACAGTTGGAGCAGGCTGTGCCTGAAGGACTGCACCCTATGGAAGAGTGACCGACATTGCAGCAGTTTGTGAAATGTTGTCAATTGTCTTACACAAGTCCAGGTAGATGACATCAATTGCCCTTCCCTTGTCCACCTCTGCAGTAACCCCAAAACTGTCAGGCCTTATTTGCCCCAGTGAAGCCATGTTGACTGTCGCCAATCAGCTAATTATTTTCCATGTGCCTTAGCATAATTTCCAGGAGGAGCGACTCCATGATCTTGCCAGGTACTGAGACCTGGATTACCTGGGTCCTCCTTATCTCCCTCTTTAAATAATATTTCTATGGAAAATATGGTTTAAACATAAATAAAATATAAAATAAAAACTGTTTTGCTGAAACTTGATCCTAAGTGAGCACTAGCATCTTTCATGAAAAGCCAAAAAAATATTTTCTCCTATTTAATTTCATTCACAATAGTTTTTTAATGAATTATAATCTAATTTTTGAATGTCTAACTCACTGCTTTCAAACAACTCAAAATTATAAAAGGTCAGAAAAATAATTGAAGGTCAACCTGTGCTCATTCTAGTCCTCTATCTTGTGCCCAGAACATATGGCTGGGAGTCTGATCTCTGCACACTAATCCAAAATCTTGTAGGAGTTAATGAAATCTGATCGCTACATATTATTTTAATGTTTTAGTGGGTGTGATATGCAATTCACATAATTGATATTTGTATCAAATAAACCCTGTCACAGACAGCCAGAATGATTTATCTTTGACAAATGTCCCACTTACATGTTCTCAACTTGTCTTCTGTACTGAAGGATATTTTGATCTTTGAAGCAGTATGTTTTGATTGTATTAGTCTGACTGTCGTCTTAACCTACAGAATAGAAATATTGTCATTTCACCGTTCTTTCCTGATCTGAAGTATTTAAAACTGTGATTGCAGACTGGTGTTTTGATTCTCTTTTTATGGAGAGAGAAATCCAGTTGCCTAATAGATGAATAAACAGCTTTTGAGTATTTGTGATGATTTGTTTGAATACAATACCTGAAATTTCATGGAGGTACTTTTCTTAGAATAATATACTAGAACTTAATCACCTGGTGGAAACTCTGACACATTTGGATCTTATTAAGTACATAAGTGGATAAAAACCTCTTTGCCTTGGAACAGTATTACGTCAGCAGTCTTAACCATGCTGTGAGCCTTATCTGTCTGGCAGAGCAGCACTGCTTTTAATATTACTGGCAATTCTGATTTACTAGGACAAATAACACATCAGAAGATATTTGCATCTTCAATTCTACCAATACACTGCTCAGTGATTCCAGTGTCAAATACTCCCTGAGTCATTTATTAAGACCCTTAAATTTTGATGGCTGAGTAACGTCGGCCTTGTATGCTACATATCTGAACTCCCGCTGTAGCTCGTAGACTTGGTATTGTCACTAATTACAGAGTCTGCAGATGATGGAAGCTGGAGGCTGACATAGCTCAGTAGAAAACAAACCCTACAGCTCAATCTGAAATAAGACTTGAACCTGATACCTAAATATAAACATCTAGTGGTGTTGAGACATGCTGGGATCATTTATGATCTGAGACACAGGCTCATACACAGATGTGTGGCCTACCTGCCAGGTCCATGAAGATGTCTTGGATATCCATTGGTATTGCACACATATTGAAACAGTCAAATTGAGCTTCAGCTGGCTAGTCCAAAGCAGTCTCTAGAATCCCAATGCGTTGCCTAAACAGTGGTTTTAGTGAGAAATTAAATATCAAACACACTACACCTACATGTATGATTTCAATTTATGTGTCTGTATTTTGAAGCAAATCCTTCCACATTTGCTTGGAGAGGAGTAGCTGATTCTTCACTAGGTTTTGTTTCCTGACTGGAGGTACATCAATTTCCAACTGCTGGCACATAGAGTTTTGGGAGTAAAAAGCTGGAGAAACAGTTTGTAGTGCCTTCACATGGGTCCTACTGGATATAAGATCAGAGTTAATTTTTGAAATTGACATTCAGGCTGAGAATTGAGTAAGACAGAAATGCCATGAATGGCTGTGTGCCTTTTCTTTCCTCAGAGGAACAGAAGTTGAACAAGCTGAAGCCCAAAGATCATTTCCTGGACTGTAGTGTCACAAGAAGTATTTGTGGTGTAGCAGACATTTTAGAGAAAACAAGCACTAAATGGAAAAAAAATCTGAAATGTCAATGGAAAATGGTTGTTTTTCTAACCATTCGGAGAGCTCAACTAAGTATGCTTAGTTGAAGACAAAAAGGCAATGAATAACTTGCACTTGACTGTTCATACTGCAGAAATATTAGCTCTGTTTTAGGCCACTCCAGCTTGCACTCAGTGATGAAACATGAATATTGCTTGGGAAATTTTCAGCATGAATCAATCCCAAAGAGCAAACAGCACAAGGCTGAGCCAGGTTTGCCTCCTTCCAGCTCACACAGAAGAATTTATACATCCAAATGTTCCACTTGTTTTCCTGACATTCCACAGAGAACACTGCAGGCACTATAGTTTCACACTATAAAAGCTGCAATATAGCATTAACATTGTTTCAATAAATTTGAGCCAAGGAAAATATGTCTAAACCACTTAAATTTTATGTGGGGGTCACAAAGAAGGCCCCAGTACAATTTCTATGTTTTGAATTCAACTACTTCTATAAAAAGGTAGACCTAAACAGAAGGACTGTAAGTTAGCCCACACAATTTGGTCTACAGCCAAGGCCACCCCATACCTCTCTCCTGTTTAGCATACAAGTTTTAGAACTTAATTTATTCTTATGTTTTATTTTCTTGTTTTTACAGTTTTTAAATCAAGCTTTTAGTCACAACATTTTTTTTTTTTTTGGTATCCGATTTACTTAAAATAAATGTTCAGAGAAGCTAGCAAAAGGGAATCCCTTGTCACTGAGTTATCTTTTCTGCATTCAGGAACACTGAATTTCCAATTGTATAAACAAGACAACCTCTTAAGGTTTCGCATACAAATAGGGATGTCTTCATTGCAGTGAACAGTTTGGAGTTACTATATTCACATTTGTTGATAACTTTTTCTTACCATGATATCCTCTTCAATGCTGATATATTTACTCTCATCCCACCTCCTGGAGTCAAATTTTCATGGTTGAAAGTCAAAGGATAGTTAAATTATTTACTTTAGGAAGGAATAATGCATGACAACCTGTATTCAAAACTGAAGGTGTTACATGTGCTGGGAAAAGAAAAAAAAATTGTAACAGTTTATATATGTTTCTTACCCATTTTATTACAAATCTAGTGTTTAAACTAACAAAAAGGAAATATAAAATAGTCTTGACAGCAAACAATTTAAAGCTAGAGTGGCTATTCATATATTAGTGCATATCTGCTAGTATTCTTATTCAGAGCATGGGATTTATCTCACCATCTGGCTATGCAAAATTTGGTTTAATTTAAGTTTGTAGTTTATTCTTTATTTATTGACAAGTGAGAAAATAGGCAATTCCAGAGGATGAATCATTCAATTCCAGGGATATATATATATATATATATATATATATATATATATGTACGTATATATCTTTTGGAAGTGCCTAGAGGTTCTCTCCTTTGGCTGAACTTTAAAAACAACTTAAATAAACTCTAATATTTGGACATCTAAAATTAAGATAGCTCAGATTAACCATGGCCTTTAAAATACATATGCTTTCTTTCTTTCCCTTATTTTTTCTGTTTTCTACTTAAACAAAGAAACCTCTCTCATACCAAGGCAAATTGGTAGTATTCACTACTATTCACTTCAGTCCATAATGAGAGACTGGCAAAAACTGCAATAATTCAACAGTGAAGTAACTCACATTTTCGTACTGAAAAATCAAATTGTGAAAAAAAAAAAATGCACCCATGTATTGCTGTCCAGACATGGAAATCATCAAGAGAATCCACTTACCTAAAGAATAAAAACTCTAGACTGCCAGCCAAACTCAAAGTTGCTAATTGAACATAGATAGTCAGCTACATGCAGAGGGAACAGACATCTGAGTTGAAAACACAATTCTTCTTGGAAATACAACTGATTTTAGAACACAGATTAAGGCCTTAGTATTTGACTTGGGTCTGGATAAGAATGCCCACCTACTTGGGTAGAACTG
The DNA here is from genome assembly GCA_013397015.1 of Myiagra hebetior. Lineage (NCBI taxonomy): Eukaryota > Metazoa > Chordata > Aves > Passeriformes > Monarchidae > Myiagra > Myiagra hebetior. The sequence continues at coordinate 107,574 of VWZQ01008065.1, forward strand.
TAATATTTCCAAACAATGAGCATCAGGGTGTGCCACAGCAGCTGCTGGAGCTTGTAGTGGCTGTTTCCCACCATCCACAGCAGTGGGCACTGCCAGCCACCCCTAGGCACAGGCTGGCTACTGCCATGGACACCAGGGCCACCTGGCCTCCCCATTGGTGCAGCTGAACTGAGAGAGAGGAAAATGACCTTCAACTCCGAATAAAAAGTCTCTGTAGATGACACTCATTTAAATTATTTTTTCTACTAAGCTACAGAGTCTATTGTTTTAGCTTCCAACACAGTTCTTAAAATCAAAATAATTAATCTTGTTTAAAGGAATTCTTTTTAGCTATAGAAGTCACTCTGTTCTGCTGCACCTTTAATGACCAGATTGCAGTCTGTTCTCTGCAGAGAGAGTAAAAATTGTATTGGTTTGGGGGTTTTGGTTGGATTGTTCTTTTTAGTTTAGGGTTTATTTTGCTTCTTTTTTACTGGACATATGTAAAGATTCTGGTTTTACCATGAAATGTGTAAAAAAGAGAAGTAAATACTCAACTACTACATGTTAATACTGTACTAGAACAGTAGACTACAGTGTAGATTTCTCATGTCACTGCCTTATTTTTATTATCTATACCATGTTTATTGGAACAAAGCAGTCCTCACTGATGAAAAAATTCTTCATGTGACAATTCACTCCCTAATACAGCATTTGCTTAAAATGAGTTTGCTTAAAAATGAGCCAAATTTTAACTTCTATTTTTTTAATTGTTTTGGTTTGCCTTTTCTTTCCTTTTTTGTAAGTTATTCTTTTTCTTTACATTAACCTATGAAAGTATTTGTCATATGTTTCATTTTACATGAAGTTAAGAGACTGAGCCTCAGATTACAGGTAAAAAGAAATAATCAGATTTTTTTTCTATAATGGCTGTACCATTTGCTTTTGACCGTAACAATTTGCTTTAGAAACTATCCCTGAATTGTCACTATTATGATACTATTGGATGACTACAAAAGAAATCCGACTTTCCACTAACACTTTTTATCTAACTTTCTAATTCAATTCATCAAGTTAACTTGCAACTCCTAAAACCACTTGAAATTGATAGGTGAGCTATAACAAATCTCTTGCTCATTTTCACTGCCTTGCATTCAGACCAATTCTACTTGAACTTGTACTATGATATGCCAGAGGAAAAGGGAAGAGAAAGGATAGGAAGGGATGAAGCTTTGGTAAATGCAAAGTTTGATTGATTGATTGATTGATATGAAATACTAGGGGAGAGTTTTGTTCTGTTTTCTATAACTTAGGTGTTATATATCACTAAGTAAAATAACATCATACTCTGTACATATAATAACCCCATCTAGATAATGTGATTTCATTGTGCATGAAGTATTTAATATTTTTTTAAATGCTATAATAAAATTGACCTTAGTCCAGTGATTGTATATTAGAATATTTTCACGTCTTGACACCAATTTGGAGATTTTCTGTAAATCTGTTTGCAATTTCATTAAATTCAGAAGTAAAGCATAACAATTGTATTGTAACAATTTTTAAAAGACAGGAGTTATTTCATAATAAAGTGAGATAAAAAATAATATCAGTTTCTTTTCTAATAGTGATATGAAAGTAATTATAATAAGGAACACCCTTTCAATGATTAAGTTATAAATTTTACTAATATTTGGAAAGCTGAATATTTAAAACCATTATTCCAAATTATTCTTGCCCAATGTGATGAGAAAATGTGTCGGTAAATGTCTCATAATTTCTCATCATCATTAAACTTCTTTCAAAGATTCTAATATAATACAACAGCATAATAAGTGCAGAGGAGCATATGGGTGAGGACAGAGAGAAGAGAGAAGGTACGCAAAAGTGAAGTGTCAGAGTTCAGCCCTGGTCTGTTCAGCTGATAAAGGAAGGAATCAGGCAGGTAAACTATTCATATTCACATGCATACTCAGATGACTGCCTGACCATAAGTCTTCAGGCTGTACTGGGAAATATAGATATATGTCAGTATAATCTTTTTTTTTTTTTTTNGTATTTTAATTTTTTTTTTTTTTTTTTTTTTTTGTGTGTGAGTGATTGTTTGCTATGACTTCACAAACTGGCACTTAGAAAATCACATGACACCCTGCACAAAAAAAACTCTCAGAAAATAAAAACAGAGCATTGACAGTTCCTGTTTTTTTTACCTGAATATTCTGATTTCTTTACATGCAGAGTGATTGAAAGATGACAAGGCCAGAGCTGCTGCACAGGCAGGTACTATTACTGAAATAAAGAATGGGAAAGCAGTTAGAACAAGAAGAAGAAAATGTCTCCCATTTCCCTGAAATGTATTATGACTGCAGTACCTGTGTGACTTTTTTTCAGAAGTCGTAACACTTCCTTATCAATTCATTATTCATTGCACCTTTAGAGTTCAATAATTTGAACAATCAAAAAAAGATTTTTCCTAGTTTATTTTCTCAATAGTCTCGTTTGTTTTTGCCACCAATTAACTCTTTTGAAATGTCATTCTTGTCCAGACTGTGACCTTGAGGCTGGGAGAATCTAGGATGCTGTAGGAGGTGAGAGGAGCACAGCACAGAGCAGAGCAGAAGAAAAGGTCATTATATTCTAGTGCATCCTTTAAAATTCACTGCAGTATTGCAGCATCCTGTTAGTGCAGTTCTGTTGGAACATGACCAAAACCTAAGTTTTAATTCAAAACATGCAGTTAAATTTTGATTGTGTTCCAAGCTAAATTACACTAGTGGAGTATTGTAAATAAACTGGTTTTAATGGAGGAATGAAAACATGACAGTTTTTGCTTCTGCCTCTCTCTCCATTACATCATTGGCTCCTCCACAGTATTGAAAAGCTGGAGTGAAACTGAGCTCCTCAGGATGCCAGCTTCATGATCTCTTCTTCTTAAAGTTCAAAAGAACATTCTGGCAAGTGAACAAGTGTTAGTATGTCAGAGAAATGTTAAAAACAACAATGATAAGAGAGTGGAGAAGAGCAGCATGACAGTGTGACACTGCCAATCTTCATTAGGCTGAATCCTCAGAAGATTTCAAGGGCTGAATGATGGGAGATGCATGAATTTGGCCAAATGCCTTGAATTTCCCAGTGCATATATTTGTAAAATCAGTCCTTTAGCACAGTGAATATATGTTGGAACAGACTGTTAGACTGAACTGGACTTCTGCATCAATAATTCTTAAACTGTCTTCAAAACACCAGTCTCACTGAGGGGAAGTGCATCTGTTTATGTGACAAATAGGTGCATACAATCTAACAAGGGGATATTTCTTCTGTCTGAAAAACAAATCAAATTACCAGTGTCATCTTACACAAATACTAATAAACTTTCTGTAATACATAATTATACACTTTGGTCTCTATTTGTCATATTTCATATAAATTTAAACAATCATAAATTGAAAATACTTCTTTTTTTTGTTTGTTTGTTTTTTTTGGGTTTTTTTGGTTTTTTTTTTTGTTTTAATAGCAGTGTATCACTCCAACTAGAAATATCTGCAATGCAGCTGGGATATTTCCACAGCTAGGATGATTCATGCAAGATAGTCTTCAGCCAGATAGCTTGAACACTGTGGCTGGCAGAGAAGTCCAATCAACATGGATCCAAGGATCAAAGTGATGTACTGACTTACTACCAAAATATAACTAATCAACAATCAGCGAACTAGAAATTTAGGATAAATATCAGCAATGTAGCAGATATACCACATTATCAGACAGTTGCAAAGTGTTATACGCATAAATAAATTCCACCAGATTCCAATATTTAAAGTATTGCTACAAAGTGAATGGAAACTCTTTTTACTAGGAGTCACAGATGTGGGCTCATGGGTAAAAGTTACTCGTGGGAAGATTTCTATTGAACACAAAGTAAATTTTTAACAATGAGAACAATCAGCCATTTGAATAATCTCCTCAAAGAAGTGATCAATTCCCTATCAGTGAAGGGACTTATCCAGCTGGACAAGGTGCTGGGACATCTTGTCTAGAAGCTGCTTTTGTCAAGAAAGGTTGGATCCCAGATCAGCAGAGGACTTTTGTCCAGTCTAACAAATGGTGCAAAGAAGAGGCTGCTCATCTGGGACCAGCAAAGCCCACCCCTCCCCAAATATGCCTACGAAGCTGGAATTCGGTCTGTGACGGAACTTGAGATATGATAAAGGTGGTACNGAATTCGGTCTGTGATGGAACTTGAGATATGATAAAGGTGGTACTGTTGTCCAATTAGCCCAGATCTAAAGAGAAGTAAACAAGGCTGGGGAGAAGAATGCACCCACAAGTGTGAGAGACTGGAACACTAATGTCTCAATCATGGTGCAAGTTGAAGACTGCCACCTCAGGCTACAAGCTGGTGGTGTAGAAGATAAGGGAAGAGGCTGATAAGAGGCAGATCCTGCAAGGTCAGATGCTTTTTATGCTTTTTAACATGCTAAAGTCTTTACACAAACGGCTCAGCTGTGAGAACTCCCCTCTGGAGAAATAAGGGGACACTGACATGAGAGGCAGTTGTAGCATATTGGGAGGTGTCATGGATCACTCCCAAAGTGTCCTGTGATCCACAGCATCATATCAGTGTGTGATTCCCTGCCTCAAGGGAGGTACCTAGGTGTTCCACCTGAACCTGAGCTAATAAAATGTATGAAAACTTGGTTTTTTGTGGACTTCTCTCACCACCTGATAGATCCAACCTGTGACCACCACTTCAGAAAACAGACATTGAAACTGCAACAACCGAGGCTGGTTGCAAAGTGCACGGGTGGTGACATCTTTCTACTTTTATCCTTTCCCTCATTTTCCTTATACATTTCCTTCAGCATTACTTTTATGTTTTTATATTGCTATGTTATTTTAGATAATAATAACTAAAACATCTACATTCTTTTTTTCCATTGCAACCAACTTGTTCTAAAATAAACTCTACATACATATATGTGTATGTATTTATAAACACCAATCATTCAGTGTCCCTTCACTCTAATCTGACTCAAGGGATTTGTTACCAAGAACCTGGGTTTGATGCCTAAATATTTTCTTTTTTTATATATATTTTTATATATTTGTAACTTTGTAGATTTTAATACATATAGCTATATAATTTTTAACACTTTCGCACACTTCAGAATAGTATATTACCCTTTCCCACACATTTATGCCACCTTCTTGGAATTCTGTTCAGTCTTATTTTCAAGAAAAGAATTTCTAACCAGGACACTGTGTTTTGTACCAGTACTTGGGAGACGTAAAAGAATACAGGGCTAAAAGCCCCTGGAGAGTCTCCAAGAGGCAGGCCCAAGAGTGGATTACCAGGGCAACTGTTCTCCTATAGCATGTACCTGCTAGGTATACTAATTAATTCATCTCATAAAATTTGCAGAAGTTCAATCCTGAGTGTGTGCATAGCTATATTCCTGTACCTGAAAGCTTTCATTAAAGAACTGCACTTTATATTATCACTTTAACATTATTTGGAAAGTCTGTCTTTCAGTTCTAGGCAACAGGTTACCCTCACCTCCTGGAGTGGCTTGTAACACCTTTTCAACCTCATATTGTATGATTGCTACACCTCCTTTTATTGTTAATACCAAGCAATTGCTTCCCCACAACCATAGTCCATGACAGGAGTTGCAGGCCCCCCTTCCTCTGGGCATGTGGGAATCTCTCCTTGCACACTGCTGCTCTAGGAGACCTGCGTGTCCTGGCTGCCCTTCCAGGGGTGGGTGATAGCCCTAGAAGATGAGCATGCATCCCTAGGGTGCAGGGGCTGGTCCCCGGGGTATCCCTATGGTGGATGTAGATGAGCTGTGGCAGCAGCTGGGGATGCCTGTGGTGTGTCCATGCTGACAAGCCCAGGAGGAGCCCAAAGTCCTGAGAGGCCACATCTGGCAGGGTCACATTTCCTATTCCCGTCTTCTCCTACCTGTTATGAATCCATGTGTTTTGCTTGGTTTTGCTGATTCCTCTGTTTCAAAAATTTCTGTAGCTCCTTGGATAGCTTTTAATACAGTCATTTTCCTCTTCAGCATTATCAGTCTGAGGTGGAAAGCTAGCTTGGTGTCCCACTCACACAATGGGAACACATGTTCCTGTCCTTCTGCCTGCTTTTGCAGGTGTACCATGTGGGCCATGAAGCTCAGCATAAAACCGATCCAAGAATCAGAGTAAGTGCTGGGCTGAGCACCTTTTATAAATCAGTGTGCCAGAAACATTTCATACCAGAGGTTTTAATCTTCAGGGCACTTGATTCCATTTGTCTGAAATAATTTGGCTTGCAATTGCATCTGAACCTTTAAGCAGTACTGTAACACAGACAATAGTCATATGAAAGCAAACTCATGCAGCTAATTTACTGTGGCTGTAATGAATAATGCATATGCAAACCATGAATGAGGTCACGTGAAGATTTTCCTTTCAAAGAAATTTTGAGTTGTTACTTTTTGTATGTTTTGTAATTAAACTGGAGTGTATAATACACTACTGACTTCAAGAACAGTGTAGCCAGCAGGACTAGGGCAGTGATTGTTCTGCTGGCACTGGTGAGGCCATGCCTCAAATTCCTTGTTCAGTTTTGGGACCCTCACTTCAAGAAAGACGTTGAGGTTCTGGAGCGTGTCCAGAGAAGGACAACAAAGCTGAAGCAAATTTTATGAGAAGTGGCTGAGGGAGCTGGGGTTGTTTAATCTGGATTAGAGGAGGCTTGGGGGAGCCTCATGGCTCTCTATAGCCATCTGAAAGGAGGCTGTAGTGAGGTGAGAGTCAGGCTCTTCTGCCATGTCTCAAGTGAAAAGATGAGAGGAAATGGCCTTAAGGTGCACAAAAAGGTGTTCAGATTAGATATTAGAACTTTTTTTTCACTGAAAGAGCAGTCAGGCTTTGGAATAAGTTGCCCAGGGACATGGTGGAGTATCTGCCTCTGGAAATATTCAACTGACATCTCTATTTTGCACCTGGGGATATGGTTGAGGTGTGATTATGGTGGTGCTGGGTTGATAGTTGGACAAGATGATCATAAAGATCTCTTCCAACCTTGATAATTTTGTGATTCTGTGACATCATCACCAAGCTCACATTGTTTGAACAGGTAAACAATGATATACATACCTACCACTTTGTTGAAATTCACATGCCCAACTTTATAAAGCTGAAATACATATGTATATCCCTCAAAACCAATAAATGTACAAAGAAAGAATTAAAAGTAACATACAAAAAATTAAGAATAAAATATGAAACATGGGGCATAGAACCTAAGACCTACTCACATTCATTTTCTTTGGTAATAAGACGTGGATCACAGAAGAACACCTATCTGAGCCTAAACCTAGCTGAACTTGTTAGAAAGCACAGAACACAGACTGTTCCTACATTTATTTAAAATCCTAACCAGTAAGAAAATTGGATTGCTTTTCCATTCTAATTGAAAAAATGAAAGTGTAGCACTATGAACTGTTAGGGAGGTCTGGTGTGCTCAGGTTACATGGTAAATTTGTCTCCTCTCTATCCATAAATAGTAACTAGGACAAATTAGGTCTTGGTATAGGTCAATGTGTCTTATTTCACACTGAACATCATTATAACATAATCTAGCTTTTTACTCAGACAGTCATTGGTAGGCTATATAAAATCATAAAGTCATTTAGATTGAAAAAATCCTCTAAGATAATTCTAAGATAGCTTAGCACTGCCAAGGCTTAAGCTTTAATAACTACAACACCAGTATTCTGCAAATGCAGCAGTAAGTAATGGTAACTGGAATAAATCATAGGAAAAAACCAACAAACTCATGCAGATGAAAAGTATTGCATATACCAACCTGATATGTTGGTTCTGTTTATTACCTGGAATTCACCTTTGCTTCATGGCCCACTTTTAAAGTAGATGAAAGATGTACTTTATTTATAGCTTATATTAAATGCTGGTAAAATACAGCCCTTAACCACTGTAGAGTCATTAGAATTGATAAGGTCATCCCATCATTAAATGTAGCGGCAAAACCAGGCCACAGGTAGCAAGTCTCTTGTAATGAATCTTAGCTATTATCATATTTTCACAGATAAGGGTCTTTTAGAAGTGTTAGTGCTTAGATGTCTGTCCTATTCACTATTTTCTCACTGGGTGCCAAGGATATAGGGCTTCATCTGCACATGTAAACAAGGTAAAATAAAAGGAACACTGCTCCACTGTGTGTTCATTTAAAAACCAAGTGCACATAGAGTGTTTGCCTTTTAAAAAATCTTTCCTCGTTACAAAGGAGTTCAGATTCTTCATACAGAAACTAAAGTCTACAATTATATCATAAATAAATAAATATAACTTTTACTCAAGTAAAATACCTTTTTATTTTTGTAAATTTCAGTTAGTAACTGTTGTGTCAGAAAGAAGAAGATGCTTGGCACAATGTATCTGGATTTAATTTGTAGACCTGATATAGGCAGCAAGTAGAATTCTGAATAATTAAACTCTTTGGGATGACTGGAAGCCTATTCAAGTCACTACAATCTCTGAATTGATCTGAAATATTTCAAGTCAAGTCATCAGTTCTTCAGCTGCCTGTCTGTAAAAAAAAAAAGAGAAAATTATGGTTTTTGTATTTCAGAGTGGTTATGTGAGCAGGCCTGTGAAATGCACAGTTAATAAAGTAAATTCAAGACAAAAGTGATTCAGAACATGGACAAATACATGTACCATATAACCTACACAGCCAATGGAGAGAAATAATCCTGACCTCCTGATTAGACACACAAACAAGTTGCTGAATTTAGATACCCCTACTGCTTCTTGTATGTAGCAAATATTTATGTGATCTGAAGCTTGGATATTTGGAACTGCTATTGCTACCTATGCTGGTAATATTATGGCATTCATAATAACTGTTAAGAAAACTGACTGCAAGTAATCTCAGTGCAATCACCCCTAATAATTTACAATATTAGGTAAAGGTAAAGCGTCTGGGTACAAAGGAAGCATGCATATAACATTGAATTTCTTTCAAAAAGAATAGTCGGAGGGTTTTTGATAAAAGTTGCAGACTAATTAAATAATTTTCCCTGGACAAAGTATAAATAACTTGCTCACTACAAGAGCCACACTAGGTGGTCTGCCTGCTGTCCTCTTCCATAACCAAGGTAGCAAGGTCTCAAGCAGTGAGTGGAAATGGTCAGTTTACCATTAATGAACTTTATGAAAACCAATGTTTTACTTGGTCAAAGATCATCTACCAAATGTAAAATAAAAAGGTTTTAACCTGAGTTAAATTTTATGTGGAAATTCTCGTCATTTGCTATTTCATCTTCAAATAGTTTCAGCCTTCCAAACATGCAGACAGTATTGTGGAGATGTTTTTCTCTTCTTTCACAGCTACAAAGAGTTTTGTGTCCCTTGTATGGTGCTTTACTCTTCAATCAGTATAAGATTTCCCACTACAGCTGTTGATTCAACCACTACATTTATTGAATGAGATTTTTTTCATGGTCTTATGAAGTGTGATGACAAGGTATTTTCAGACAAGGCCTAAAACATTACTTGGGAAAAATTATTTCTGAATTCAATCTGATCTAATGGTCTAAGATGTCACTTTTTTCTTCATCCCAAAATGAGTTCTGTAATACTTTCCCCAGAACTAACAATATCCTTAGAAAGGTATCTTAAACTTAAAATAAAAATGAATTCTATGAGAGAGGGGGGAAAAAGAGGGCAAGGGAGCATATTTGATTGAATTTTATAAGCAGGAAACCTTTTTTTTTTCAATGATCTTATAACAATGTTTACATAGACAGTAATCTTATTTAACTGAACTGATAAAACCAGATACTGGTTTTATCACAATCATTAGCAAATGTTTCCATAGCTTCAGCAGACTGACAATACAATGCTGATCCAGTCAGCTAACCCACCAGATTTCACAGTTACTGAGGAACGGATAAGGAAATACCCATTCATTTTCTCATAAAAGATATGCCTCATTATGTAAGCACTATGTTTTACAAGACAGTATTTCAGGTTTTGGATTAATCAATTATTATGGTACAACATTATTACTACTTGTAAAGCATTTGTGGATTCTTGCAGAAACAGGCATTGGTGAGCTGCTACACATGATGATCTGAAGACATATCTCAGATCAAAATCTATTTTTTAACAAAAAAATGTCCACCTATAAGACAGACTAAGAAAAATTGTCTTTTACAGATAAAATAAGCCTGTTTTACAATTAACAAAAAGTAAAATTATTAAATCAAGCCAAGTAGCTAAGCAGTAGCAGAGTGAAGAACAGTATAATTTGAATTTTCTCTTGTATGTGGAAGGTCCCCTTCCCTGGCTGCTTTGCAAGGGGTATAATCTTAGCATTAGATCCTAGCTCCCTACAGAAAACCATTCATACCATTGAGCTCTGGAAGTCTTCTCATTCATTTCCTTCTCTTGGTCAAAATGTCAGTTGCCATATACTCATCTAACTCTGGAAAAAGGAAAGATAAAACAGTTCTCTTAAAAGTGTAATACTGGTGAACAGCTCTCAAAAGTCTTAAAAGACTTGCAACTGGCTGTATATATAGGAATCTGCAGGAAATTAGAGACCTTTATGATGAGTGTTCAAAAAAATTCTGACAATTTTCCAGACTGACATTCACTAACACCACACTTTGTGAATGGGTTGTTATTGCTCATTAGCAGGCACGGTTGCTGGATATTCACACAATTATTGCTTAACAATCTTATCCTACATTACCTGTGAGTGCAGCATAATAGTATATTGCAATACATAGGAGCACTGTGGAGCTGATGCTGTGAGTGCTGATCCCTTAAGTCTTTGATATTCTTAGCCATGGTGAAGGTGGTTCAGTTTGAGAGGTCTTTCATGAAGGCAGATAAAATCCATTTGAGGGACTCCTTTCTTTCCCATTTTCCCTCTCTCATGGCTGGTGTGTTTACACTCATCTCCCTTCTCAGAGGAAAATTATCTCATCTTTTCCTCACATAATTCATATGGTTTCAGGAACAGGGACTTGTTCCGTTTCTGCAAACCACAGTCATAGTTGTCCTGTGGATTACTCAGGTTTCTTTGGGCATCTTTCCTTCTTGTTTTGTACATTTTTTGGTTGGTATTTAACACATCCTTTTTCTACTTATACATGTATTCCTGTGCTTTAGTTGTGTAAATGTCCCACAAGTGACTGTTTGCCCCTTAATGTTTAATATATTATATTACATTGAATATATTTATTTATTTCAGAGGTGGGAAAAGATGATCAGTTAAGAAAACAGCAATCTACTAGCTTTTCTGTGCTAACAAGCAGTAACTATTAGCCTCAAAAATCATGCCTGAAATCCTTAGAACCAATGAAGCAAGTAAAAAGAGGAGTGAGATTATTATTTAGGACTGTAGTAGTGCAGCCTTATAGTTATGAGGAAGACAAATCTAGTCCTCCTAGACCCATCAATCTAACATGAACCGAAACTGGAGAGCTTTGCTGAGAGGAGAGTCTGGACAACTCAACAGAAAAATGACAGAAGCACCACATAACATGATACAGTCTTGTGAGGGCCTAAAATCTACTGAACTCCCCTGCAATTTTTGCCAATGGCTTTGTGATACCTTGGTGACCTTAAGTTTACCTCTTCTTAATAAGGCATACTAGATATTGCTTATAATCTCAATACAGGTTTTTGTTTTATACCTCAATAAGCATTTTTGTTGTAATGGGTTTGTAGGTAAAGATTTAACAGAAAAACTACAGGGAGAGGATGGATTTACTCCAATACACTTATACATTCACATACTAATAATAATTCACATATTTCATTCACATATTCATTCACATACTAATAATAATTCACATATTTCATAAATTCACTCTCTATGTGAATATATGAAAGTTCAATCCCACTGCCTGAATTACTAATATTTCAAAACAGTGCCAAAATTAGGAAGCCAGCATTGTCCCTCAATAACAAAGGTCAGTAGGGAGACAAAGATGATCTTATTGGAGAGAAGACATTTTACCTGTGGTAAAATTTCCTAAGAAGACAAATGCATAATCAGGAAGACTAGAGTGTAAGTGAAAATTTACCACGGTATCAGGAAGTATAGGAATATGACATGTAGCAATATCTCTGGGAGCATTCACTGGGCAGTGATGCAGGAGAAGGGTAAGCTGCAGTTTAATGGAAGAAAATATTTCAAAAGCAAAGCTGTCTGCTGCTGTTTTTCATTGCCCATGTGGCCCTGGTAAAAACTGGGATTATGGCAGGATTACACAGCAGGATAGGCAGAGGAACACTGGTGATTCTGCTTTCTCATAATTAATTGAAAGAGGCACTGTGATCTTCTGGGCACAGGAAGAAGAATATTTTTCTGGCAGGCTGCCCCTTTTCCCTAACCCACAGCTGTCTAAGGTTTTTCCTGTCTCTACTCTTTACAGAAAAGGCTGCTGGTTCCAGCAGTGGATGCACAGAGTCTTGACTGCCAGGTAGGGACAATCAGAACATCAATCATAGCCAATTAATCTATTTTGGACATTTCTGAGCTTGGAGACTATTTTAACAGAGGAGGAGGCTTGTTTACAGTCTCCAGGCTTTTCTAGCTCTGGGAAACAAGCTGTGTGTCATAGCCTTTAAACATGGCTACTATATATTTATGAAATAAAAAGAAGTGTCTAAATAAATGTTAATCAGAAAATTCTGGGTTCCATCCTAGCCTGCAGATTTTATGATGGATGATGACTACTTCCTTTATTAAATGCCATCCCTTCTTTCTCTAAATCACTTAACTCTGCTTGTTGGTGGACAATTGCAGCTGTACAGGCAATGGAACAATTATGCACCTGATGTTGGACATTCATCTTTTTACGTAGACCACTGTCACTTGTTCTGCCAAAATCTTTAGCAGAGAAAATTTTCTGAGCATATTGTGTTATAAAATCTTGAGCAAAACAGAACACGGCTGAGGAAGAAAAGAGCTGGATTGAAACAGATATTAAGAAACTTTTATCTTGTGATCTTTTGATTGATTAGGAGACTATCAATTTCTGATCCTCTTTCTCAATAAATTTGATACCTACCTTACCCCGGGAACAGGATATATTTGTTAGGGGTTTTATTTTTGCCAATCCAGAAATATAAATCTACACTTTTCAGAAGGAAAACCTCTTCAGCTGAATTTTGAATCACGTTTTGAACAATTGCTTCAGACATGAAAATACAGTCTCACTAGAGGACAATTAATTTCAGCTTGGATTTAGGGCTTTACTTGGTCTCTGACAGACTGTCCAACCAGCATTTTCCTTTTAACACCAGATGCAATACTTTTGATTAAAAGGACCATATTCAAGATGGAGCTATATATTTCAGCAAGACATTACTTGCATTACTCTTGGCAAACTAGTGAAACAAAGATTTTTAAACATATAATTTAATTTTCATTATTTAAACTATTGATTCACTTTTAGCATATCATCCATCTTGCACAAGAAAACCCCGGTGATCAATTTTGTAATTTTTCATAATAATATTTGTCTTCCCCAAAGTTTGTGCTCCTTTTTGCTATTGTGTTGGGCATGAACTGAGAGAATAACATGTTGTTATGTGTTTTTAATAAAGCTTTTTTAATAAAACACTTTAATTAAAGTGTTTTTCAAGATGATGGATGAAATATATTATCAAGGTTATGACACAATTATCGAAGAAAATATTTTAAAGTAAAACTCCTGACACTTTTGCAAGTGTTCTTTCAGGACCTGAAAAAACAAAATGTCAATCCTATACCAAAGTTGCTTCACATTAATTACACTATTCTGTTATAAATTCTCATTTTGTTGGCTTCGCTATGACAAATTTCAAAATCACCTTTATGTTCTTCTCAACACACTCTTAAATCCAGCATCATATTTTTCAACAAACATGGCACTAAAAATCTCTTAGCAAAAGGAAAAATACCTTTATTTTTATATATGCATATGTTTGTATATATATATGTTCTTATGTATGTATGAATGTTGGGAATTGATCAGTTCTGAATGCTTTCTTCAAAACACAAATTTTTTTCCACCAGCAGAAGTCTGAATATGGTATAAAAGTAGGAGATTAAATAAGAAATTTATACACTATGGCAGTCTACTTCCTTTTTTAACACTTTCAGTTTCCATGAGAATGGAAATGTGGCAACTGTATTCACTCTGGTGCTAAATTAAAAAAAAAAAAAAAAAAAAAAAAGCAAAATGTAGTTCTTTAGGACTGTGTAATGGAAATAAAGGTATCTCAAAAGCTGACTGGGTAATCTGGTGCAAAGTATAAACATATCCCCTCATAATTTATTCTGAAGTTAAAGAGAACATATATGTAAATCAGGATGATGAGATTGGGTAGTTATTTTGATAAATTTAATAGATAGTAGAGGCGTGCATGTAGTCATCCTTCAGTGTACTCTCTGATTTACCACGTAAACTTATGTTACCTACCATGAAAGTCTATCCCAAGCTCTCACATCCTCAGGTTTAATGAAAGAGTTGACAATAAAGTGAAAACCAAAAGATTCAGTCACCTTAAATTGATCCATGTATTTACAAATTTTTTATCTTCAAAATGAATTATGGCATTTTTTGGAGCTTCTAGAAGATACGCCAGTAGGTTTTTATATCTTTAATTATGCTGCTCCACCCAACAAAGAATGGGTTTCTCCCTCTCCATTTCACAATTCTACCCAGTGTCTAACTTTCAAAATCAGGCAAATTAAAAAATTCTACACAGTCCCTAGGACAATGTCTAATTATGTTTTTATTTTTAGTACATTAAACCAAATGTATCTGAGGTTTCACAAATAAATTGAATTCTTACTGTAATCTCTGTAATGTGTGGCATTGTCCCAAACTTAATGAGACTGGAGTATTTTCATCACATTATGTGCAGCAGTATTTTCAATAAATTTCATTTATTGTTATGTATGAGTCACAAATTATTATTAAATACAAGTCTTCTATTTTTGATAAAATGCTTGAATACAACTCATCATAAAAAAAGGCATGGTGTTTTACCTGTAGTCCTGAATGTGAATAACCTTGGGGGGAAAATAAAATTCTTTATTACATAGACAATAATTCACTCAATCATCATGAAAAAATTAGTACAGGAGCTTAATATTCCAAGTTATGGGTATATTGCTATCACTTTGTCATACTGTGTATTTTTAATATAGTTGAAAAAAATCTCTTATTTGTGTGATGAAATATTGATATTTTCTTTTAGTATTACATACATTCACAGGTCATACATCTCTCTTAGGAAAGAAATATTTTTCTTCCCTCTCTTTTTCCCTCAACATACAGCTGCATATATAAACTGGAGATCATGCTAGTAGAAAATGTAACAGATTCTACAAATTAATTCAAATCAGATAATTTTAAGGAAGATTGGATACTTAGGATTTTTAGTTTTATTTCTAATATAAGTCAAGGTATCATTCCAACAAATTCTTTAACAAGTACATAACCATCGTATCTGTTTCAAAATATTTTTTCAATAAGAGAAAATTAACTTAATTGCTAGACAAGTTCTTCCATTAATTTATTTTTATCTCAGTTTGCTAAGTTCAGCTTTAAATAAGATATTCTCATGCCTTTTCTTTAGGGATTGTCAGAAAAAAATACTATAAAGAAATTACTGACCATGATCCAGTTACCATTTCTCTGTCCTCGGCAACTAAACTGCCAGAACTGTGCACTCTACCTTTAGGATTAAACTACTGGTGTTAATAATAACTGATTGAAAGAAGCATCAACACTGACAACATTGCACGGTTGTGTCTGCCCTGGGGAATTTTGCTGTAGCAAGGTAAATTCTGCCTGCTACTGGAGCTGAAGTCTCTCTTGTTCCCACACATGCTGAGCACAAATGCAGCAGTGGGTAATAAAAATAGCAATTCTATATCACAGCTAATAGCTGTGGATAACTATAGACAGTTTGCAGCCCAGGACTTCTGCAGAGGTGGAGGACACTGTTACCTCTTCCTTTTGTAGTGATTCTTCTTCAAGTGATACAAGCTGATCCACCCCTTTCACTCTTGTTTCTACTCTGGCGCTACATCAGCAAGCTAATTATGTCAACATAACTTTTTCTATGGTGTCCTAGGTCCCAGTATAGATGTATTATATTACCACCAGCTGTGGGCCATTAGCTCTTATCTCCTGCTATGACCCACCCCTGATAACAGACAATGGACCATTAAGAAACCACTGCGTNGGTCATGTCATGAACTACATCCAAGCACAGATCTGTCTAAAGAACATCCTCCTGGGCACCCAGTACTATGCTGTGAGTCCTACAAAAATGACAGAAAGCTTCAGAAATGGGCATTGCAATGTTGAACATAAAGCCTCTCTGCTGTTTTTACTGCTGGTTTACATTCTGAAAGGCTTCCCTTCCTGAAGTGCATTGCTGCAGCGTCACTTCATGTGAACATTTCCACTCTGTGAATGCTGGAGAACTTTGGCAAGATGGCAGCAAGCACACTTGAGTGGGAGGTGCTGTTGCAGTCCGTGAGGTGCGTGTGCTCAGTGGTGTGCTGTCCCCACCAAACCCTGTCTCAGGAATGCCAGCAGTAAGTGCAGCACTGGCTGGATTTCCCACACAGCTTGGTGTGACAGAGCCTGCTGATCCATCACAGCTTGTCAGCGCTCTCACAGCATGCCTAATGAGGGGGTCTGTGATTATGTGGAAGACAGGCTATTCCTTTCCCATCAATTGATCCTTGCAAATCCAGGTGATTTGTCCTTGATGCTTCTTGCAGCATCTTACAAAGCTGCAGGCTAAAAAGCCAACCAATTTTTCTTCCTTAACTTAAGGGATGCCTGGAGTCAAATAGTAAGACAAATATAATAACAAATGATGTGTACTTAGAAATCATACATTAGACACCAAGCTAAGGAACCAAAGCTTAATATATTTCTGCTGGGATTTCTCTTTTATTTTCCAATAATAAAGGATTTTAGGAGAAATTTTTATGAAATGTAAGTAAAATAATAACTTTGCAGATTTCAAATTCATGAGCAAAAGGAATGAAAATATTTGAAAGAGAAAAGTTAGAAACTAGAATTCATCCAAAGAAGTAATTGTATATAGATTTGTGAATTTGTTAGACTTGTGAATTTTGTTCTTTACATGCTTGTACTTGAAACTGCCACTTTTTGTTCTGAGTAAAAATTAAAAAATAGTTTGACTTGCTCTTGATTCTCAAAACCTGTTCATTCCCAAGTATTAGCAAACCTCAACTTAAATGGAAGGTGATCATTCATATAGTAGTTTCCTTCTTCCTTTAAAGCTCTTACAGCTGTGGGTATACAAGATTTTTGATAGGAAGAACACTGGTTTAAGAATTAATCTGAATTGGGTAAATCTAAAGAGTGGGGAGTGGGAAATATGAATAACTGGATTAGTTGTCAGTTTTGCTCAGAATTTTTTAATGACTCCCTCTAGCCCTTAAAATGCCTCAGGAATACAGTCAAAGAATACTAAAAATGGTACCACTGTATTTTTTCCCATATTTTTCCCATATTTCCATTTCCCATATCCCATATCTAAAACTCTCTTTTTTTCTACTATATCATCTCCACCACCTCAGCGGCTGCCAGTCCCAGGCAACTGAAATGATCTCTTTTTAATGTTTTTTAAGGTCATTGTAGATTCTACAAAACCACTAATACAAGATGCTGGCCTCTTCCACTGATGTCAGATACCACTTCCTGAAGTCAATTTTGTCTTCTTAAATGCTTCTAGGTTCACTTCTGGAGTGGCATACCTAGGCAGAGGTCAGAGCTTTCATTAGGAAACCCAGAAGAGAGCAAGGAATATTGATAGACTTCATTGTTTCCTAACAAAAATCTTTGTTGCTTTAAGTACTGTGCAATTTTCATTGTGAATTCAATAGCCATTAGTTCTATATGATGTTTTAATAAGCTATAAAAGGGTAAGGTTTTAATTGCTAATTAGCAATAAACATTGATTTTTTTTTTTTTTTTTTTGCCTCACTGATCTCCCCAGGACAAGCCATGAAGGCTCTTTAGCCCAGATTGTCACCATGTAATTTCAGCTGTTATCTCCTTTCCTGCTCTCACATTTTTTTCCACCATCCAGCTCTTGTTACAGCCTCCAGTTATAAACTGGAAAACTTCCAACATTGAAATTCTTGTAGAAAGAGAAAGCTACAATGGGGCTGGGAAGAGCAGGAAACAGAAGTTGAAATAAAAGACTAGTGAAGGATAAGCATCAAAATTCAACCTTGGTTTTAGTAATGACTTTTCAATAAAAGGGATCTGTAGTCTCTGAACTATGCTCAGCAAATATATATTAAATAAAAATGTCAAAAAAACCCACAAAAAACAAACACCCACAAAAACCAAAAAGCCCCAAATCCCCAATATCTGTCAAGAATAGTTTTTAGAGTTACAGTATCCTCAGCTTACTTGTCCCTAAATTTATTTAAGTGCTAGCTTTTCTGACTGACTTCAAGATACTGTGGGCTTGTAATTTGACTGGTAAAGTCATGTTTTAATTAAACAGGAAAAAAAAAGTTGCTTTTCTGTATCTTCTGGAATCACATTATTTTCAACTAAATGTCCCCATGGAAACAAAGTATTTCCTTCTGCAGCAGCTTCCTTTCTTGATTTTAATAAATCAAAAAGTTATGTAATGGTTTTACTACCATCAGTTGCAACTTTGATGATTTTAAAGATACAGATGTGTCATGAAAAATAGCATTATAAGAGAACTAGCTTTATGATGAAGACATGTTAAAAAGACAATAAATATAATTAATTTAAAACTTATTTTATCACCAACATTTTAAGTTAACATATATATAAAATGTGTAATTTTTTTAAATTCTATTTTTATTTTACTTTTAGAAATAGAACCATGGTTTTGTTTGAATCGGGAAATAAAGTGTTTCAAATTATCAACATTTTCAGAAAAATGCAGGTATTGGTTTTAAGCCCCCTTTATCAGCTTCTCCTGGATTCTGTTTAAGAAACCTTTTCTCACTCACTCCCTGTTCTTGGTCAAATCACTCCATGTTTCCCAAATTCCTGTTTCATAAAGTGAATAAAATATTTACGTATTGTTCTTAACTCCCAAAGGGCTTTCTGTGGGTTAATTAGTTAATGTTTAACTTTGAAAATCTAAAGTGTTATATTAGTGCCAAGTGTTATTATTATGAAACACATTAAAACCACAATGCATGATCAATTATCTCAGACCAAAGGATGTGCAGCTGCAAAGGATCTAATTAAAAGTTCATAAATAGAATTATTGAAAGCAGGTGAACTTTTGTGCTACCTCACACTTAAAGCGTACAGAGACCTATTAGTCACCACCATGCCCTGTATTCCTCATGTCACAGACTGAACAGCCTGAGGTTTTAAAAAAGACAATATTTTCTTTATTTGTTTAAGAGATAATTAAGCAGACTGAAAAGCCCTCCTCTAAAATATCTACAGGCCTTTATTAAAATTGCAATGTGAATGTGGCTAGACAAATGGAAGGAATAGATCTGAAATACAATAACAGAAGTTATAAATGATATTTAAACTAATATTTCAACTACTCAGAAGGCCATGCTGTTTTCTTCTAAAACCTAAGTCTGAAACCTAAAGGTGGTCACTTGTGAATTTAGTGACAGAGCTTTTTAGTGACAATACATCATCTTATATTGTAGCATTTTGGTTAATATTGTCAGAAAATTTTCTTCGTCTCAATCAGGTCTTTCTTCTGCTTCAGAGATAATAACGTGGAGTATTTAGCTATAGTTTTGAAGTTGGGAAAATATATCTATAATATATCTATCTGTATCTATATTTTCATACTGATTTTTTGGATACAAATTGTAAGGGGTAAAGATTCTATCCATAAAGGTGTATTTATACTCATCATCATTTGAACTGCATTTATATATCTATCTAGTTCTTAGCTGTTTCTTCATTTGCCAGGACACCTATTAATCAGTGTGAATCCTAACAAAATATGTTTATTTTAAACAAGTTAAGAATTACAGCTGTAATAATAAAACCAAAATGTGTTATCGAGGTTCACATTTTCTTTTTGCACTTGCCATGTTTATTCTTCTTCACATATTTGTATGTCTACAACAATTTGTATCCTCACACCTATTTGTAAACTCAAAGGGTTTTAGATGCAGACATATTTAATACTGTTTTTTTCAGGAAATAAGCCATCACTCTTACAAATTTCTAGTTTCCCTTTAAATTTAAAGTAATTCTACTAATGGTAGGTGGAAGAAAATTGGGAGATTAATTCAACCTCTTGCTTTAAATGGGACTACTGTTACTATTAGGTTATCTATGCAATATAGAATACTGTAAGCATCCACAATTTTGTATTAAATACATTACAGTGACATATAATCTTTCCAAAATTAATCACTATAAACTGAAAAAAATACAAGATTTATAAAGTAATAACTTAAAGGAAAATACTGAAGAGACATCAAAGCCAATTATTTACAGTGATGTTATCCCAGAAATTGAAAGTTATTATTGAGGATATTTATCTATCATTTCACCCATTCATTTGTGCTCAAATCATATGCTCTGCAACTTTTTACCTAGAATCCATCACACCAAAGAGACAAACTGGAAATTTTTTAAAAAATAAGATTATCAAATCACTTCCCTTATTTCTCATCCCTTTTATTTTTTTAGAAACATCCTAATTTTCAGGATGAAGCGCGGTGTGGTCAGGAAGAACAAGATGAATCCTTGTACATATCAAGTAATTATGAACTCTGCATGATCCCAGAATCAGTTTTCTAAGCACTTCTCTATTTCTTACACTCTTGAAACTGGATATTACTTAATCTACTGCGCACTACACTTTTTCTTACATGAAACACTTTGAAGTATGTTTTACATGGCATTTGACATAGAATTTAAGCAGTGGGTTGCTAACTTCTTCCTTGATTTATACTGTATTCTTCTTCCAAGACAGTAAATATCCTGTTTGCAGTCTTCATTACAGGAACATATTAGGTTGAAAGTTCTATGTTTGTTTTTAACATTTTTTTAAGTGTTAACTCCCTAATCTCTCTCCTGCTAAATACCTCACATCTTAACAGATAATTTTTCATTGCATTTTTAGTTTAAGTACTATTCCACTTACTTTTTACTTGAATAATATTTATCATTTTTAGACAATTCATTACAACTCTTCAAACCTTTCAGTTCACATATATTTTTTACCATTGCACATCTATATAAAATGAACATATTGTGTTTTGTACCAAAAAAATCAAATTAACCAAAGAAAAGGTTATTCTTTATGATTATTATCACCCCAAAACATTGCCATAATTTTATAATAAAAGTTCAATAGCTGTTTGGCTGAGATTTTTTAAATTATTTTTGTATGATATTTTGACATGTTGGGTTTTTTTTACTAGACTTGCCCTGAGTATCCTAAACCACAGAACCTTCAGAAGATCCTGGGACATTACTGGGGAATTTCTATGTTTTTCAAATATTTCTTCTTGGTACATACCTGCTTTTGCTTTAAAAGCATCAAATTACAGCATAATTTTAGATTACACTATTACTTTATTAAGAAATTTTGCCAGTGGTATTTGAGTGACTGTTTTCAGTGCTAGGTCTTCAGAGATTTAAAATATTGGTTGTTGGATGATTGATCCTCTTTGGGCTGTCTAGTGAACTACAGCATATCACTGTTCAACACAAAGCAAGATAGCCATGGTAATGCCGGTAGACCATGATGTCCTGATCATTTTACCTATAGGCTAATGTATTATTCTCATGAAATGCTATTTGTTAGAATGAGAGAAGGCAACTTTTTCTGTAACTAAATAAAGGCTTTGGGCAGTAGATAAATTTCAAGGAATGTCAAAATAATGTACTCTGGTCAGTGGAACTATGAAAACTCACACAGCCATTGTGATGTTCATGATAGATATTGACTATTCCCAGCCTCACTGGAGGTCACCTATTATTTTTAAAATGTAGTAATTTTTTGCCAAAAATATCCACTATTAGGTAATACCTGTGGTAATGTCATGATCTGTATTTCTTATGTCATTTAACAGAATGCAAGGAACCATATTTAGTCTAAATTATTATTATTATGGAATGAAGAAAGTACTATTCAAAAGCCAAAGTGTGTTCACAGAAAGGCACAAATAATACAGTTACCAACTGAAATATCCCTGGTTAAACCACCTAACATTTTATGCTACCAATGAAGATTTTTGTTTGTTTTAGTCAGTTTTTAGAAGCTCAGATAAATGCTCTGCAATGGATCTATTTGAAATAGTCCTTTAAATGATTTTTTTTAATTCCTCTCTATCCCAGTGTTTACCAATAATATTCAGGGTATTCATTCTTGCTTCTCATAAATCTGCAAAAAAAAAATGATGTTGTTTGCTTGGCAAGTATGATCATCTCAGAAACTTTCATAAGAAGCGTTATCTTGCTCTTCAGTAGCAAGCTTGTTTCTTCTAAAGGAATAATATTAATAACCATAACACTGCAGAAGCAAATAGCTTGTTTACTTCGTCAGTAAAGACAAAGTTTTCTTCAGGCCAGATATGTGGGTTTCCATGTGCTGAGTTTCTTTGTTAACAGTGGGTGCTAAAAAAAAAGAGAGAAATCTCAAGCAGAACCGGTAAATCTTTCCTGGCTTCCAGCAGCATCAAAATAACAGCCTAAGATGTCTTGATTCATCATCAGCCAGCTGAAAATTCTGCAAGTATTAGTCAATTATTCAGGAAAAAAAAACCCCAAAGAAACAAATAATTTAATGTTTCTACAAAGGTATTTTGATTTTTTTTTTTTCCCTTGTAATAGCATTTAGAAAATTTTCAAGACGTTTGAACTTATATCTCATTTTCAGGGGGTTTTGAATGTTTTTCACCAACTACTAATTGAGGAAACTGTATGAAATTGAAGCCAATTGATAATGTTTCCATGAAGCATCAGATATTAATGGATCAGATATCAATTAAATTTAGTGGTGGTTTCCATAACATATTTGTTCTCAGGGTTTTTTTTGGATCCTCCCATGTTCCAGTCTTGATAGCTATTTTTACACAACTGAACAAAATGAACCGTGATTGAGTTAGAAAATAGTATAAAATCTCCACAGAAACCTGGATAAGTAATCAGATAGACTCACACACACTGATCATGGGAATTCATTCAAAGAATGTATTCAATGATATTCAGCTTAAATTGTAACCCAAAAAACAAGGATACGAACATATACTTCAACAGTCAGATTATGATGTGCTCAATACCTGTAGCTAGGATCAATGTTCCCAAAAAGCTCCATTCTTAATCAAATTAAAGTTTTCTGTTCTGATTACTTGATGTAGATTAGCAAAATCACATGCAGCTACATTTATAAAAATTAAAAATGCTGAGCTATTGACCAACTTTGAAATCTAGACCTTATTTTAAAAACATATATAAAAGATAACTGAACATTTTTGAGTATGAAGTTGTGTGATTGAAGTCCTCTTTCATAAAATCTGATCTAAATACTGACAGTAATAAAATCAGAGATTGTTTTCAGTAACACTATGAATCACACCTGCAGATTTAAAGCATTTTGCTTTCTTTTTATTAAAAACAACTTTAACAGCTGCCATAAAATCAGGAAGAAATATAAATTCAGACATATGTACCCTTTAACTTAGATGTGAGAATGAAAAATTAGTAATAGCAGCTGGAATATTCTTTGATTATAAGGTAAAATATTTTTTTTTCTATTTTCCTTAACCATGACATCTCATAACATTTTTGTATGGTTGTATTCTGTTTATACCTTAAAAATGGACAACGAAAATTACATTAAAAATGTTATAGGCCTTTGTTTGAATTGTCTACTTCCTTGTTTATATTTCAATTTGCTTCTATATTTCATCTTTTGAACCAGTTTTTTTGAAAAATAGAGCACCAAGCCAGGATGTCCATAGTGCAATAGTCCATCTGTTGTATGTACAAACACACACAGAAGTAACGAAATACAACTTAGATAGCTATGCAGGGATCAGAGCAAATGTTAGGACCTTCTGTCCAATCGAAGGACTCCTAAAATCCTTGCTCAGCTACTGCAGAACTGAGGTGGCACCTTAGAGCCAGGGTTCTTCAGCTTTGTTAGGGTCTTCCCTCACATCTCATTCTCTCTGGTGACCAGAATGTGACCACTCAGTTTTAGAACCTCAACACGGTGCATGTTTCCAGCCTCATCTGGTTCACTCCAACAGGGATTTACAGAAGGCATTTACAGCTTCTGTTTTCTTTCAAATTTCATTAGAAGGAAATGGAAGGTGGCAGGTCAGGTAGTAGTTAAGCACTCATGCCAGGACAGGAAAGCCAGGTTTTTGTATGTACATGAGAGACATCAGGCTCCCTGCAGACACAGCTGCCACAAGTGAACCATGTAAAGTGCCATAGGCTGGTTTCACTGAAAAGGGGGGAGGAGGAAGAGAAATTACCTGCATTTTTGGCTGGTTTATTTGATGTGTTCCTATGAGAAAAAGAGTTCTCAGATCTGCTTCTCAGCAGGTCAAACCACAGCTTGTACTGGTGCATGGGGCTGTTCCTCTACAGGTGCAGGACCCTGCATTTGTGTTTGTTGAATTTCAGAATTTTCTGCTCAGCCCATTTCTCCAGCCTGTCAGGAGCCTTCTGAATGGCAGCACAGCACTCTGGACTGGACAATTCAGAGACACTTTCAAGGTTGTTCTATCATTTAATAGATTTCCAAGACCCAGATTAGCAGTTTTGACTAAAGGCTGGATTTCTTCCTAGAAATTGATAGTCTTCTGTGGAAAAGAAATCCTGATGAATTCATAGTTTTCTTATATTCAAATTAGACCTTTGTATTAACATTAATTAATTGAGTCTCATTACATCACTCTGCAGCAGATGAGTTTTCCTATCAACTAATATTGATCTGAAAGCTTAGATAATTAACTGTAAGCCAAGAATTTTTGTATCCTTTATATGAATATGTTCTTTAGAAAGGGAATGTGTTTATATATGCACACACCATTTTTTTTAAATTTGTGAGAAAACCAATTAAGACTGCTATATAATGAGCAATTGTGCCAACAATAAATCAAATTTCTTTATAATTTGTACGATGCAGTACTATAAATTATATACGCAAGATCAATAATTGGCAATAAAATATCAAGCTATAATTCTTCAACCTCCCTGACCATATTACACATACTTATGTAAAAATAGAACTTAATTTTTAGTATACTGTCTAGAATTTACTGCATAAGAAAAAAAAAATAGTTCGGGGTCTGACCATTAGAACAATCTAAACACACCCAGAAAAACTAGTAAGATTTTTGAGTGGGATGCAGGAAAGCATTTAAAACAATTTCAGGAATCCAAGGATATCTCACCTGCTTTACATAACCTCTAAAGAAGGGTACAGAACCAATGAAAAATCTGTTAATCTGCCAGACCCATCTAAAAGGGCTGATTACAGTAAGGCATTTAAAATGGTAATAGATGCCTTTACTGAGGCAGCTGCATATTGTATACCACTTCTGAGAACTTGTGAAAGGTCTCCAGTGGAGCACAGATTCACAAGCGAGAAATAGTTAGGAAAGCAAAATGTAGAGTGAGATAATTGATCTTCAACCTGGATTTTTGTGAGGTGGAAAATCTATTATGAATTGTTATCTCATTTTCTTTTTCTATGTATTGCATGCATTGCACTTCCCTAAAATCTGGAGGGATTTCCAAAGAAATAAGGGACAGAACAAATCCAGTAATCTTCAATTTGAATAGTAGTGCTCTGGAAAGAAAAATATAATGGGGAAAGTTCAGAGCTTAATGTAAATGTTTGAAGTTGATAGAAATGATGGTTTGAAGGGAATTCCTAAGTTCTGCATGAACCTTCTCAATTAGGCACAGTTTCTTCATTGAAGTTCTTGAAAATAAAATATTCCTCTTAAATGTAATTACATTTATGTTTCACAATTTTTGCTTCCATTGCAGTATTTTAAATTCTTTCAAATAGAACAACATCTCAGAGTTGGTTACTATTCCTTAGCGCTTAATGATCGTTATTTTTTTCTCCGGGTAGAGGCTTTTAAAATTTTTGGCTAAATAACTGTGAACTGATTTTGGTTGGAGTATTACCAAACTATTTAGTAACTATTTTAAAATCATTATAATTTTGAGTTTTACTTGGTAAGATTAATCCCTTTTAGTAGACAAGAATAATGCAAATCAACGCAAATGATAATTTAATACAAAAGATGCAATGAACATTGTTGCCACAGAGGTAAGCTTCATTCATCACATCAAGAAATGTTAATTTTTAAATAACATTATCTCCAACTCTTTTGCTTGTTCAAGTGTCTAAAGACTTGAAATTGGAAAATATTCCATAACATGGGGTTACATCAATTGGAAGTAAGCTAAGAATCAGATAGAATTCCTATTAATTTCAACAGGTATAAACAGAATAATAGATATATTTCTAACCACTAATAATCTAATATTTCTAGGTTAGTATATAGTAACAAAAATGGAAATATTATTTTCACAAATCACCTGCAAACTTACCAAATTTTTGCCATTATCAATTTTATATTTGATCAATTTCTTTATCAATGAATCCCAATAAGAAAACCCCCTTGATGTCTGATGGATTCCTGTTGATCACCATAATGTTGATATGAAATAGCATTTTTATCTGGCTTCACAAAATCGACAGTAATAAATTAAGTACATAATATGTCATGGGTAGTAGCAAAATAAATGTGAAGAATATATTCTTGAAGGAGGGAACATCTGCTTAAAAGAGTAGTGCCTATGCAATCTCCCAGTATAGGGCTAATATATACCAGATTTCCATAGGTATATCACCTTTCCTACCTGTAAATTTTGCCAAAATAAAATTTAGTTTTTTAAAAGTTTTATGAGAGCAGAAGATGCTTGTCTCAGAGCTCTGAAACTGCTTCTTACTAAGCTGTCATACTTTTGAAATTGTCAGAGTACACAGTGCTGAGCAGAAGAGTACAAACAAAATTGTTTTGACACTTCCTGAAAAAATCTAATTTTTTTAAAAGTGTTGATTTATGCATACAGAGTAAATATAACACTTTTTAGGAAATATTTGATTTGTGGAAAAATCACCACAATTGCTCATTTACTTTCTGGGGAAAAAGAATCTGGCATCCTAAACCAAGGAGGTAGGGACTATGAGAGACAGGGGGCAGGGGGATAAATTAAGATACAGTTTGTTAAATATCCTTGTCTGCTTATATGCAGGAAAAAACCTCTCATTAAATAAGACTTTCCTCTGTAGCTCTCAGATACCAGCAGGTTTGTGCTGTGACTTTTCTGTATTCAGTTAAGGGTAGAGTGTTTTACAAAACTTTTGGATTTCTGATCAGTCTGTATTATACTTTGAGGTCAAAAGAAGACAGCTAGCAGAGACATAGCAGTCACACAGCAAAGGCTCAGAGCACCTCTGCTGCTTGGTGGCTGCATGAGGATGCCTGAAGAAAAGGCAGTGATGGTCCCAGTACAGCACAGGGCATGTTGACTGTCATTGACTGGTGCAAATGTCAGTGGCACAGAGATCTCTGATGAGGAGGATATCTGTGTCCAGGTCTGGGACTGGAGAGAGGGTTGTTGCCTCTCCTGGGACCAGGGCAGGAGGCCTGAGTAACCAGGTGAAGGAACTGCAGGAAGAGGTGACCAACAATATGGATTCCTGTCAACAGGGTTAAAAGCAAAAACCACACTCATCTTTAACAAGGACAAGAAGGAGGATCCAGATAACTGCAGTCAGCCAAATTTCAGTCTGTAGGAAAGTTATAGAGGGAATCCCCTTACAAGTTATTTCTATGCAGATTAAGGACAAGACAGTTTGGAATGGGCAAGATGGCTTTAGCACAAACCGATCACGTCTGACTAACCTGATAGCCTTATATGATGAGATAACCAGTTTTGTGGACAAGAGAAGGGTAGTGGATTTTGTAGACCTTAGCTTTAGTACGCCTTCTGTAGGCTCCTTGTCACCAAATTGTTGAGATACTGACTGGATAACCGGATGACCAAGTGGGTTGGCACACTTGCAGTGGCTTGATTGCTTGGCTTAAAGTGTTGTGATCAGTGATGCAAATTCTAGCTGGCAGCCAGTAGCAAGTTGCATCCCTCAGAGATTCATGTCTTCATTAATTACCTGCAGTGAAGGGCACTTTCAGCAAGTTTGCAGATGTCACCAAACTTGGGAATGTAGGACTGCCAATTTGCAGGACAGGGCAGCTATTCAGAATGGGCTGGAGGAACAGATTGAAAGGAACTTCAATCAACAGCCCAGATGCAGAGGAGCTTGACAGAATAGGACGTGGTGGTCCTAGTCATCCAAGTTCAACATGAGCCAGCAATGTTCTCTTACAGATAGACAGTGGTGTCCTGGGCTGCATTAGACAAAGTATTGCCACCAAGTTGAGGGAAGTGAATCTTCCTCTCTATTCTGAACTGGTGAGGTCACACCTGGAGTATTGTGTCACATTCTGGAATTCTCTGTGCAAGAGAGACATGGACATGCTGGAGACAGTCCAGTGAAGGGCCATAAGGATGGTGAATGAACTGGAGCTCCTATAGTATGAAGAAGAGCTGTTAGAGAACTGGGACTTCTCAGCCGGGAGAAGTGAAATAGGATGAGGGACATCATCACTATATATAAATACCTGAAGGACAGTGTAAGGAGAGCATGGGGTCAGGTTCTTTTCACTGTTGCTCAGTGACAGACAGAGGCAATGGACACACACTAAAACAAGAAAGTTCCCTCTGAACATCAAGTAACACTTTTCATTGGTGGTCAAACATTGAAACAAGTTGTCTAGGGAGGTTGTGAATTCTCTCTTCTTGGAAATATTTAAAAGCCATCTGGACACAGTCCTGGGAAAACAGGTCTAGGTGGCAAAGCTTGAGCAGAGAGATTGGATCAGTTGACCTCCAGAGGTCCTTTCACAGAATAATCAAGATTGGAAGAGACCTTTAAGATGATCCATACCAACCAACAACTTAGCGCCAACGTAATCACCCTTAAAACCTATCACCAAGTGCCACATCCAGACATCTGTTGAACAGTTCCAGAAATGGTGATCCACCACCTCCCTGGGCAACTCATTCTGGTGTCTAAACTCCCTTTCACTGAAAAAAAAAAAAAATTAAGAAAACAATTGTTCCTACCCAATTGCTTAGCAGTACATGAGGAAAATGGGCAAGAAGGAGCTAGACTCATTGATAAGCAGGAAGGATCTATGACTACAGAAATTCACTACCACTTGGGATACAGACAGAATCTTTTTATTCTAGGTGTGACCACCAGCACTAGCAAGTAAAACTGGATGCTGAATTCTCCTGTCCTGTATACTGAGAATAAGATACTAGATACATTTTCTTACAGGTTATAGTATTGGAATAAATATAAAACTGAAAACCAAATTAAATATTGCTTTGATAATTATAACTGCTGCGGGTATGTCTAGTGCTTTCCCAAGCAGAGTCAAAGGAACATTAGCCTTTTAGTGTCACTCAGAAGAAAAGAAATTAGAACAGTATGCTTGATACAAAATATATACAATCCAGAATACCTCAGGAAAAAGTGCTCGCAGATATTTTGAATTCTCTGAAGGACAGAGCTAGCGAAAATGAGACTACCACCACAACTCCAATTCTAGTTCCTGAATACTGGAACAATGCAAGAGGGACACAGGATATGGACAAATTACTAGCCCAGCCCTTCACAATAAATGAGTTTGGTATTACTTCATTTTATTTGCAGTACATCCTACTACAGAAAGATGAAATAGTACTTTCTTAATGTGGGGTAATAAATCCTTTCCACTGAGGTCAAAGAAATAAATAAGGATAGGTTTGGGCTTTGATTGACAATTCACATCTTCAAGACTAGCCTGCATTATAGTAGTTCAATATCCATTTAAAAAGCGTTGCAAGGTGGTTTATATGACATAAATTGTTTAACTGCAGGATATTATTGGCAGTTAATAATAACCAGGTACAAAGGTAATAAACAAGTGTAAAAATGCTTTCAGTAGGCATCAAATGTGCAGTGAATGGATAATAATCAAGGATCATCTGTTAGGCTGAAGGTCAGACATGCCATGGAGACTACATATAATGAGTGGAAGTTTAATGTATGCATGAGTGATATTTGATTACAATACCGATGTAACCCTTTTAACCATTACATATGAGGAAACAGAAAACAAAACACGGATAGCTTCTAGTTTCACCATTATTACCCAAACAGAATAGCTATGATTTAAATACTATTAGCATAAAATTAACAATGTGAAAACATGGCAACTACCTCAACACATTCTTCCCAAGGGAACTTCTAACTCTGATGAAGCCAATGACAAAATTCCTGCTACCTTCCAGAAAGCTGTTTTCATCTCCTAGTATTTGTTAGGAGTCCTATCTTCCTGACAGTTGTCAAAATAC
Source organism: Myiagra hebetior (assembly GCA_013397015.1). NCBI lineage: Eukaryota > Metazoa > Chordata > Aves > Passeriformes > Monarchidae > Myiagra > Myiagra hebetior. The sequence continues at coordinate 138,119 of VWZQ01008065.1, forward strand.
ACCTGCATGATACCAGTCCTTGTTCCCATTCTAGAAAGCACATGCAAGGGAGAAAGAAGCATATGTTGTTGCAATATGTTTTTGCATGCCATGGCATACAATGAACAGTGACTTCCACATTTGGCAGATTAGAAAAAAGATCTTTTTTTCTATATGTTCTTAATAGACTTGATGTAATCATCACTAAGATACAACATGCACTGGGCACTACAGAAATATAGGTAGCAGTGGTGTATTGGGTATATAGTCCATGTGAAGCCTTGTCCTAAATGAAAAAATTGAAGAAACTAATTCTACGGAAAAGGTTGAAACAAATATAGGAACATCCTTGAGTATCCAACTCATATTAAATATTTACAGCTGTTATAAATTGTTTAGACTGTGACCTTGATAGTGTAAACAGTTCCCTAGCAGTTTGCTATCAGGCTTGCATTTTAGTAATGATGTTTATAGAACATTTTATTAAAGGTATTAAAACTTCTAACAGCCAAGTGTAGAGAATGCATCTGAAAAAAAACCCATAACACTAAACAGAGCATTACAAATGCATACTGGAAATCCATTAATAAAGGGAACTAGATATCTGCTTAAATTAAACATTTATCTTTCACTGTTGGGGGCAAAGGTTTATATCCAACACTAATGAGAAGAGCTAAACTACTGGCCTCATCAGTTGTTTGAATAAGCTGTTGTAAAATTAATTTCATGACCTCACTAGCTGTTTGCAAAACACACCTTTACAACAACATAAGCCATGCTATTGATGAAATTATTGATACTAATGGAAAATTCAATCTAAGTAATACAGTACTCAGTGACAAAAGCTGCACAAAATTTTACATAAACCTGTGGAGATTGTTTTATCATTACACTTGTAATCCTGATTTCTTAGTAGAAACTAAAAGGGATATGTAAATAGAGTTTAAACACAAAACTCTGTTCCTGAAAAATGATGTGGAGTACAAAATCTTACCCTACTTTAGAATTTCTTTGCAGCATTGGGATTGTACAATGAAAAGATACTATTTTGAGGTATATATTCTGTAACCTACTAGAATAGATGGATTTCCCAAAGCAATGGAAAATACCTAAATATAATACATTGAAATATCAAGATTGCAACACCCAAAGCTTTATCTCTCCAGTCCATAAACTCTTCGTAAAAGTTTACAAAAAGTTCTGGCTTATCTGTGGTTTATTTCCTGCATAATCACTTAATGCTGCGATAACTCCCTAAATCGCACAGTGAGGAGTCTGATGCTCTTGGACATTCTCATGTAACCCAAGTGTCTCAGTGGTGCCTTTCTGTCACAGCTTCCTAGGAATAGAAATAAAACACCAAGTACCTTATCTCCTGAAGTGCTAGCCAGGTACCTATGTAACTGCATTGCAAGACAGATGCAGATGTCTAACAGTTCAGCGAAATCAGATTCTTTTTCATTTCAGCCTTCTTAGTCAAAATAAAATACTACTTAGGTGCTTTTTTTCCACTCAGTGAACTAGCATTCTAACATAAAGTCATTGTTACTGAGTTTTGTATATCACGAATATTTAGTCATCTCTGCTATACTATCTTGGTTAACAGCTCATGCAGATTCTCCATTATAACAAAGAGACATTATTTTCCTTCTTGTCGCACTCAATAAATCCGTCCACTCCCCAGCAAATATGTCTTGGCAGCAGTCCAATCATGGGAGTCACTGACAAGATGATACACCTGAGGTCAACCAAATCACTCTTTAATACAATAATCACATCTCAGCTTGGCAGTCCATCACCTATCATTCTCCCCAAATTAACAAACAAAACTGCAGGAGAAAACACTCCTGGGCACCTGCTTGCACTGCAATGGTGGCAACAGCTGGTCCAGCAGATGCTTCTCATGTGATTCAGCACCTGTCCTTTTGCATTTCATTTCTGCAGTGGGCCATGTAAATAGATATTTTTTTCACTTTTTCAGAATGAAATATCTATACCGAAAACAAATGTTCAGAGGAATTCAACAGAACTCTATTTTTCTTACTTAAAGGAAACCATCTAATTGTAGAAAAGAACCCTAAAAGTCTTTATTAGTGTAATCTCTGTACTTTGTAATTTATGTGTGATGTAGATTTGAGACACCTCAGTCTTCCCAATATCCTGTAAGTCTGAAAGACATGGCAAGAAAAGAGAGTTAGGCTAAATTAATGCAGATGAGATAGGTACATATATGTATTTTAAAAATAAAACTCTGAAGAACTTTTGATTTGGGGAAACTTTATTTTTAGGACAAATAATTTCTTGTTTCCTAAATAGAGCAATGGTGTTTTGTTGTTTTATATACATGTTGAAAATGTAGGACAGTGACCCAGTTTTCTGCTAGAGGTTTATTAGGCCTTTCTAGCTAGACATTTATAAAATTGTGTGCATATAAAAATCCCTAGTCCTCAAATAGTCTTGTAAATCTTAGTACCACACAGAAACCCTTAGTCATGACTAAAAAATCCACCTGTTTGGAAATTTAATGATTTTAAAATGTACATTTTAGGAGTTGGACTTGATGTTCCTTATGGGTCCCTTCCAATTCAGGATAGTATATGGTTCTATGACTATGTACTCAAATCTGTCAGAAAAAAAAAAAATACAGATAAATCATGCTCTTCCTTTCATCAGAACTGTCTCCCATGTGAGAATGCAGAAGGAAAAAAAGAACATTGCGTAACCTCGCTCATCTCTGTTAGAACCAGCTCTTTGCCTACTGTCCTCTCCTTTACAGATAAGCTCATATTTTTAATGGACCCTTGATATTTTATGTATTTCACCACTGCTAGGAAAAGCACCTGTTAGGGGATTTCTTACAATGGAGATCCGATTGGGCAAAATAAAGATCACAAAAATATGTTCGCTGGAGTTCTTAACTTCCTAGAACTTTTGCTTATTTCTTTTTTTTTTTTTTCCTATTTTTTCTTTCTGTATAACTCTCACATCTTGTGAAAATACAGGTAGCACAGAGCTTGGTGGGGCAACTGTAACTCAACCTGTGTATTAGTAAAAACTTGAGGCTTTTTCTATGCATATAAGTAATAGCTGAACTCTGTTGCACTCTAAAGTGATAAATCAGCATCACAGTAAGCAGTGACCTGGTAGTCAAAAGGATCTAGGGCTGATTTGACATTTTCAGTGTTTATAGCAAGCAGCAGTACTGCTGAGTGAAAATATAAATTGAACACCATGGTTTAAAATGTCACTTCTCTTTACTTTCTATCTAATTCCTGGAATAAATTCAAAACTATTTAAGTTAATGAATAGAACTTGAGGAAATATATAAACCCTAAGCCTTTTGAAATATGTCTAGGTTTGTTGTTTAATTATTATTTTTAATAATATTAACAGATATTTTGAGTAGCGACATTACTTGCTTTTCAAAAATGATATAATTGATAAAGAACCCATTTTGCCGGTAGAAGATTTAACTATTGCCAATACTACTCGGGTAATACCCATTAAAATCTATCTCAGATACTTTTAAGAAAGAGAAAAATGTATTTTGAAAATGAAAAGGAAAAGAAAAATGAAATGTTTCAGGACAGAAATACCTTGACATGAAGTGAAATTAAATGTCTTTCTGAAGTTCTTATGTTAACTTCTACCTTACTATGAGAATTTAGTATATCACAGATGAAAAATGTAATTCAGGTGTCTGGAAAACCGCAGAGCATTGTTAAAACTTATGAGGCCCTAAACCCCATTAAGATTGTCCATTATTCTTTTAAATACTTCTGCTTTGAAAATATATGAACTCAATCTGTGTCAGAAGCTCTGCCTCAAATATTTCCATATTTCCTGTGTGTTCATTGACAAAGACACAGTGATTGTTAGCCACTATCTAGACATTTGATGACCTCTCTGTCTTAGAAAAAAAGTGACTTGTCAGTTCTCATGTTTCTTATGATAATGTTAAGATAGGTAACAAAACTGGAAGAGTTAGCCATAAAAAGATGTGTGTCAAAGGAGATTTGGGCAGTTCAGTGAGGTGACCTTAAAAAAAAGCAGCAATATCAGAATTAAGGAAGAAAAAAATTACAGAGCACTTAATGTCATAAATTCATATAGGAGATTTTATATATATTTATATAGGAGATTTTAGTTTCAAAAATCAGCTGTTGCCTATGTTTTTCACATTCTGATGCAAAATGCATTTTCTTGTATTTTGAAATAGCAGGAGCTGGTCTCTACCAGCCACTTTGAATAGTAACAGTGTATGATGTGTCACATCAACTTAGTAAAGTAAAACTTAGTAAAGTAAACTAAAGAAGTTGCAGTATCAATAATTTCTAGTTTATAATAATGGGAAAATCTAAATCAAGAAATGTCTATCTTTCTACATTTGTCCATCACACATGCCTAATGTACAATAAGTTTATAAAAAGAAAACCTCATTCCTAGTGTAATTTTTTTTATAAAAGAATAGGTTTTATGATGAAGTCCCAAATAACACCAAAAATAATACTGTCCCTAAACCCATCACAAAACTCCAGTTACAACTTTATTTAGTCATCTAAAGATTCATTAACTGTTAGGAGGATTTTCAAAATTGCTTGAAGATATCCCAGGTGCTTAATATATTTTATTTGTAATATCCCTAGTACCTATCTGAACTTTAATATTTTTGTTAAGCTTTATTCTGGTACTCAGATTAAAAAAGGGTCATAAACATTTAAATCAATGGAATTCTTATGTTATTTAAATACTTTGAAAATGTTAAAATCTCATTAATTGCTAGTGATACTGGAAAGTCAATTTCAGTAACCTTAAAGGATACTAAATTCGAAGGGTTACTGAAAATGAGTCATATAATTGTTGGCAAAACCAGACCAGGAGAACTGCTAGGGTCTCCTGGAATACTAGGACTTTTTTCATTCCAAGAATTCAGCCTTTACTATTAAAAACAGGTTATCGTAGTAAATGCTAAAGTCAAACTTATCTGCCATTATATCTTGAACATTAAATAGAAATCTGAATCAGGGAAAATTTATAAAATTCTTTGCCTAACTATCCCTACCCATAAGATATATCAAACAACTAATTTTACATTTCTTATGATGGTGTTTAAGGTTACAATGTAAGATGTAACCAAAAGTATGTATTCTATCACCATCTTCATAAGCTGTTAAAACCAGGTGGGGCAGTGTTCTTTATCTCTTCCATGACACATCCCTGGTAACTCCCTCCAGAGATATTTTTCTCTTAATGGGCCATCCAACCTCACTGCATGACTCATAAAATTTCATCATCCCATTGTGAGATGCTCCACCCAGAGGGAGGAACCAAGCATTCCCACCTGGATATAATCTGAGGTTTGGAACACCCCACTCAACCCTTACCTGCTGGATTCCCAGAGGACAAGAGCTACCACTGGGCCTTCAGGTGAAGACCAGACCCTTCTACAGCATCACCACTTCAACAGAAGCACATAAATCACTTCAACAGGACTGCAGCCACCACCCTGACTGGCAGGGTGTCAGGTTGTACTCTGACTCTGTCAGTGCTTCTGTACTATTGCATTTATTTTATTTTTTCCTATTAAATTGTAGTTCTGATTTGGAGTCGCTCACTGGTTTGTTTTCAAACTAGTACAGATGTGTATGGTAGTGGTGCTTAATTTTCAATCAACAAGGCAGAAATTATCTCGTTCACATTCATATGATAAAGAAGAATATTAATGGTTCCTCAGAATGCATTAAAACTCACTCCAACTCAGAAGGCCAGAAAAATCCCTATGAACCCTTTAAAACATCAAATCTAACTGCAACTGTTGTCAGAGATGCTTTGGGTAGACCAGTTATAGGAGGAAAAAGCCAAAAAGGTATTGGTGGAGGAGAGAGTTCAATATGTAATTGTTACCACAATAATAGAGCATATTCCTGGATATCTTATGTGAGGACTATTTTGAAGACTTTCACTGACATATACTGGTCACAGATGGATCATTCAATGATCTCTGTAGAGCATAACTTGTGCTGGGAGAAACTTGTGCTTGGCATATATTAAGATATGCAGTCAGACCAATGATATGTCTTTCAATTTGGCTGTTTGAATTGATACAAGATGTTGCTTTCCTTATCTAACTTTATTATACCATGAGCTTTCAGAATTTCTTTAAGAAATGTGATCCTATATTAGCATAAATTCTCTTTTCTTACTTGTTTCTCTTATGCTTGAATTAAAAATTCCCAAAACTAAAATATGGAGGAATATTTCCTCTATTTTACATTATTTTAGGTATATTATGTGATTATAAAGTAATTTTATAAAAAAAGAATCCCATGTGGATAAATAGAATTGATGATTGCAGCATAGGTTGACATAAGTTGGAGAATACAACTTGGGATTCACTGTTGCAGTAATAAGAAAATACAAAGGCACTCAAGAAAAAGCATGCTAAAAAAATCATATTCTAAATATTATCCATGTGACTTGTGCCTAAGAAGTAGAGAATCATATCTATCCACCACCCACAGTGGTCTGGCACTGAAGCTATCAAGTGTCATAATTGGACCTATAAAGTTTAATAAAGTAAAAATACTCCTCAAATGGGAAAATTATTAAATAGCATTCACCATTTAGGAAGAGATTATGAAAGAGTGATGTTAATGGTCAGAGGTTTAGACAACATGATCTGCAAGGACCAGATTTTTAAAACAACATAAAAAAGTAGAAAGGGTGGAGGTGGAAGCAAACGATGAAAATTGCTGCAATCAACAAACCATCACAAACAACAAGTGTTTAGTTTCTTTTTCATGCTAGACAGAATAAGAAGTAATGGCCACAGGTTACAATAACAAAGTCATATCTGAAATTCAGATTAAGAAATAAAATTTTCTATGGATGAAAATAAATTAGACTTAATGGATTTCCTATGAATCTCCATAATTTCAATTTTTACAAATTGGAACTACCCACAAAAGGTTTCTTTCTGTCTTTTATAAGAAACTGACTCTTGAAAGTCTTATATACGAACTTAACCTTTTGAAAACAGGCCAGATGCAAAGACAGGTTGATGCATCCTGCCCATTCTGGTGGAGGTTACTATTGGCTTTCACATGCAGTGACCAGAATGTGCTCAGGTGAGTGTTTTTACTGTTCAGTTAGATTTGATCTTCAGATAGCTTCAGAGAAGCCGCATTGACCAAACTCTGGGTAGCTTTAAGTGACCTAGCTCATGTAAGAATTTCTTTTGACATGCACAGGCTTGTGTTTTCAGCTTCTGTGGATTTTCATTACAGGTGTAATGTTTTCATTAACCATACCATTCATAATGCTAAATATGTTGTTCCACTGTTCCAGCTGTTCTGCTACTGGGATCTGAGCTGCTAAGTCTTACACAGCTTCACAGGAAAATATAGTAAGCAAAATTCACAAAGGTGCTTCAAAACTGAAGTGCTGAGTACCTTAATAGCTAATTCTTGGGAACCTGCTCAAGTCAGAGGCCTGTGCTAAGCATTTAAATTCTTTCTTTTATGGGCGGGTGTGCTGGTTTCATCTGGGGTAGAGCTAATTTTCTTCACAGTGGCTGGTATGGGGCTGTGTTTTGGATCTGGGCTGAACACAGGGCTGTTAATACAGAGACGTTTTTGTTATTGCTGAGCAGGGCTTGCACAGAGCCAAGGCCTTTTCTGCTTTTCACACTAGCAAGCTGGTGAGAGGACTGGGGATGCATGGGAGGTCAGGAGGAGACGCAGCCAGGATTAGTGGATCAAACTAACCAAAGGGATATTGCAGATCATATGACATCACAAAACTGAGGAGAAGAAGGAGGATGTTTGGAGTGATGACATTTGTCTCCTGAAGTAACAATGGATGTGGCTCTGCTCTCCTGGAGATACCTGAATAGCTGCCTGTCCATGAGTAGCAGTGAATTAAGTCCTTGTTTTGCTTTGTTTGTGTGTGTGGCTTTTGCTTTCCCTATTAAACTGTCTTTATCTCAACCCGCGAGTTTTTTAGCTTTTACACTTTTTGCTTTTACTTCTCTAGCTTTTACTCCTTAATCCCACTGGTGGGGAAGTGAGCAGGTAGCTGCATGGGGCTTGGCTGCTGTCTGGGGTTAAACCACAACAGTGTGTGAGGCTGAGCAGCCTCAGAACAGGATCCACAACTAGCAGTTGGCTAACAGGAGGTACCTGTTCATGAACTGGAAATACTGTTTTGCCTATCAGCTCGTTCATAAATACTCATATATTTCCAGCATAAAACTGCATTACATAGTATAACAATGACCATATTTTATAATACAGCAATACTACAGACAACTTCTCTTTAACTTAGAGAAAATCTCATACAACTGTCCTGTCTGATTTACTTGTAGCTTTTTATTATTTCTATTACCTGTTCACAACCAAGGTAAACATCAGTTTAGTGAAAAAAATTATTGCACTTAATAGACATAGAATTAGGGATAACCACTGATTTCTACAGAAGTTGCAGGAAAAGATAAATTACAAAGAAAGATTATTGCTCAGTGCTCCCTGTCATTAGTCTTTCCTGTTCCTGTACCTCTGAGTCACAGATATAGTCTGCCCTAGGTTTTACGTAGGCAGAGTGTTCTATCAAGAAAGTCTTGACTTTTGAAAAAGGATAGCATTCAGGGTATGGATCTCAGCCAGAAGCTTAACAACAAAACCCCCAATTCTGATCACTCCAGTGTCATTCTGCAAGGATTCTGGAAACTTACTTTAGTTTGTGCACTTCCACAGAAATGGCCCAATTCCCCTCTGCTACTGAGAAAGGAAGATGCATTTCACCAGTGCCTTCAGTTGTTAGTGATGATACCCACTTCCCTAACAAAAATCTTTTGAAACAGTTTTCACTGGATGATTTCAAAGCAATGGGATTTCCTTTAACTCAAAGAATACTTTCTTGCATTAAGATCTGCTGGTTCCAGAACCATAAGATCCAGTTAAATAAATGCAGCACTTTTTCTCAGGAAAAAGATGAACAACTTTGGCCTGTATGTTTCCAAACATTCTGAGCTTTCTTCGGATTAGAATTTCAAACCTGAACAAATTTTGCCTTCGATAACTACTGCAAGCTCCAGTGCAATTAGAAACTGAAATCACAGCCCATCTCACCTAGCTATGTTCACAGTGCTTCTACGCAGAAGGCCAGGTGGGAAAGTGTGTAAGCTTGGAATAGGGAGCAAAGATCAAGAGATAGAAGATAGGGCAAGGAATCTGAAACATAAGATGATAAACAATGATTTTAAGATAGTAAAATACTGGAAAGTGGGTTTGGAGAGAGAAATATGAAGAACATGAAAAATTGTGAGTCAAAAGTCAGTGGTGAATACTAAAATTGACTTCTGGACTTTACAAGAAAATAGTAAAATGAGGTGCCAGTGTGAGTGTGATATTTATCTAAACAAGGACATAAAATGAAAATGGGCAATTCTAATATATAAGGATAATCACTGATATGTATTTATACACATGAGGATCAGTGGAATATGTGTAGGATTTCAAGTTGAAATCAAGATCAAAACTTTTAAAAGGAATCATTTGATGACACGTTATGATCTATATTATTCAAGAAATCAAATTGTTATAATTATCTTCTCTTTTCCAAAGATCTGAAATGAATATAATATTTAGATCCCTTCCAACAGAAGACAGTAAATCATTTCTTCCTTTCTTGAATACAGGCTCCTGGTCTGTGTGTGTTATACCTCTTATCCTAGAAGCGGAGAGAGGACAACAGAAGATGTTGATTTTTCTGTATTTTTCCCAAAACCCTTTCCTTAATCGCCCTCAACAGTAAACTTTTGTAACGCTTATATAAGCAGAACTTCTGCTACGTTTGTGTTTCATTTTTTATGTTTTTTTTACTTTTTATTCATTTCTCATGAGACCAAGTTACAAAACCTGCTTGTAGAGCACAGATCATCTAACTTACTCCAGTGTCTACCATTCTCCTTACTAGCCTTCCATCTTCTAATTGCCCACGAGTAGTACAGGGCAAGAGCTGACCCTGATGTCAATACCAATATTATGAGGATGATGATTTACTCAAGAAAACAAAAAGGAACAGCTGAATAAGAAAACTGTAAAAATGGAATTGAGTAGGGTTTCTATGGGGGACACACTATTCCCTGGGGCATAACAGATTTTGCATAGCTTTGATTAAGCAGTATGTTGGCTTTCAGGTTAGTTTTCAGAATAAGGTGGTAGAGATCACCTTATGCCAAATAAACAGAAATAACTTGTGTCATAATGCTCATTAAAAATATATAAGCAATATTACAGAAAACTAAATGCAACAAACTTTCAAATGAGATCCAGTTCCTTTAAAAAAACAGTGAAAATTTGTATCTATAGTCTGGGAAGGACATTGAAAGAGAGAAGGAATCTTGGTAATACATTAGAAAGCACAAGAAAATGAGGTTTATTTTTCTTATAAAATGAACCATGATGTTTATAGCCTTAAATGCCTGGTTTAGTCATTCAAGCCTTGCATGCCCAAAAAGAACATTAGGAACAATGAGTCAAAAAAGATATAATTAAGGCCTTCCTTAATACTGCAAGGCTTTTCTTTGTTTTGGTGTAAAGTTTCACCAGGAATAAATTTTTTTTTCATAAAATGAATAAAAATAGGCACTTGTGTTTTTACGGGCAGGTGAAAAAGTCTAAATAGCATACACATGCAAAATACATGTACAACGTGTCTGGAAAGAACTCAAATTCCTACGCTTTGGACTCCTGTATTTTAGGATCCCAATCCCTGGAGGAGAATCTAGCTTCCATCCCAATCAGATGCTCCTCTGAGATGCAAAAGCCATAGGTTTTAAGATTTCTAGTCCAAGCAGAACACAGCGGTCTCATTTCCTGGACAAAAAATTTCAATAGTGAAGCTAATAGGCAATTTCTTGTTATCCTCCAGGAGCAGATTTTTGAAAGAAACCTCAACCTGTCAGTGTGTGTTAAGCATATTGCTAATGTGCCACCTGAACCAGCAAAGGGAACATCAAGTCTGGGGTATCGGCAAATCTTCTCAGAGGACCATGACCAATGTAGAGTACCAGCAACTTTGAACCTGCTGTGCTTCTGTCCCTTCTGATCTAGCCACACACCCCTTGTGTACTAACAAGCTCAGATTACCTTGACTGCTCATTGCTCTTGATGTAATTATTGCTTTTTTTTATTTCCAGTACAATAACAAATGCATATTTGTCATCAAAATGACAATGTCTTGCCTAATCAGCAGTGTGATTTATTTTTGTTTTTCATGGCTTGAATTGCCAGATTGATACGTAATTAAAACAGGCAGTTTGCTGTTAAGTAGAGTACTGTCATTCTTTATGAAAAACTATAAGCTGTTACCATTACCAGACAATGCAATTGGTATCCAAATCTTGGGTTAATCAAGAATTAAAATAAACAAAACAAAACCAGACCCCAAAAAACCCCACAAGCAAAAAAAAACCAAAACAAAAACCCAAAATAAAAGATTTGGTTTCCCCCCCCCAAAATAGAAAAAAACACAAAAAGAGCCCAAAAACCAAAACCAACCAGGTAACTGCCTTTAGGATTATAAAGTGGCATAGGGGATTGGTATTTTAATCAATTAATAAACTACTTCAAAAATTATTAAAAAGAAAATTAGCCAACCAGATAATAGGGAAAAGTTCAAGCTATCTTACCCCAGGGATACCAATAAAATCAAGTTAAAATATAATACAAGTAAATAAACTTGCTGAATGCCATGATACAGTACTGCCACGATATCCTAGTGTAACTGTAAAGTTTCATCTTGACAAACACACTTATGTCTATGTGCAAAATTATCATTTGACTAAGCTATGTGCAAATCTGCACTGTTCATTTTGTGACACTTTGGCAGCATTCAACACCTATCAGCCAGCTGAAAATTGTTGCACAAGTCACAGCTTCTTTATCCTAGGTTTCCAATGATGCCGCTTTTGAGTGTAGAGAACTGGAATTTTGATGGAATGATACACTCCACTTCCAGAAGCAAATTAGAAAATGAGGAACCCTGGCATTTACCTTGCTAATCACTGCTCATTCTCTCAAGAAAAAAAAGGTAGATCTTTATGTAAAGGATTCTGAAGTAAAGGGAATTGTTTCTAAAGCTGGAACCACTAGAGTATGATTAAAGACTGAGATAAGAGACAAAGAGAGGAGCAAAATACCAAAATGAATAGGTAGCCAAAATCAAGTGTTTTACTAGAGTATGGAACACTTTCTCTGAATTAAAGGAGCAAGCAAGACAAACATGTAAGAGCAAAATGTGAGTCTGTGACTACTGAGACAAGAATTTGATGTGGAATTGGAAACTGCCCCAAAAAAGCATGGAGGTCCAGTGAAATTGTAAGCCACAGTTTTATTGATATTGATGTTTATGCCAATAATGAAAATCATTGTATTTGCAGCCACACCATGCGTATTTTTTTTATAACACTACCAAATCTATAACCAGCATCGATGACATGTAAACAAATTATTCTTTCTCACATTAGTGAATGAAACCTGTAACTTGTGATATAGATCCATGACTTTATTTAGTAAGATCCATAATTCCTCAAATAATTAACCTTTAAAAACCTATGACCGGTATGAGTCTTTGTAGACTGTATTTCACCTGAAGTAAATACTTGTGGCTAAACTGTACCTTTCAAATGAGCTAATATTGGGAAAACTGGTAGATTCTTCAATATGCCATTGTGCTTAAGACCTGTGCAAGTCTTCTGTGTTCATTGTACTTCATTAGTTCTTTTTTCCAGGATTATTAGGGAAACAGAAAGATGGCAGGTAAATTTAGAAATTAATCCATTAGACTGTACATGCTTTCCTTTCAAAGTTTATTAATTTTCTTTCCTCTTAGTCAGTTTTAATTTGTCACTAAAACCAAAATGAAATAATTGTGTCAGTGTCTGAGATCTGTTTCATAGTCAAGGTTTTAGTGCAGGTATAAAATTGGCTTTTGGATTCTACTGACACTGGTTAAATGATTACAGAGTAACACATGTTGAGTCAAGGCTCCTGACGTCAAATTAAATCAAAATTACTTCAATCACAGTCTAGTGTTTATGCACACTGGTAACATATCTTGTAAAATAGCTATAAAGCTACTGCATGCAAAATATTGCAATGAAAAGTAATCATTGCCTTTGGAAACAAATGGCAAGGAATTATAAACAGTGAAATTATTTTGAGTCAGACTCTGAAATACCTTTTCCTTCTGGTAAGTCACTACCTCATTTAAAATACAACTTTACAAAGCACCTGTCTGTCACATTAATATTCCATGCAATGATTAGGCACCAACACAATCAAAGTCATTCTAACCTTTCAGAACTCTCTTTGGCTAGTTTCCCACATTAGTCATAAAACCAGTACAAAGTCTAGTTCCATTCTGCATCTTACAGCTATTAAAAAAATTGGAACATTTGATTCACACTCTGACATCCTTACAGAAAAGAGTGCAGGCAGGAGCATTCTCCAGGCTTTTGTAAAGAGTCATCAGATTGAATTCCAAGGCTAATCCATATGCATAATGAAAATAACATCTTCCTTTCTGAAAACAGCTATGTAAACAAAAGGATCACATATTTATAATAGACTTTGAAAATAAATAGCAGAGCTGTGATACCAAATTCTATTGTTGTAAGTCTTACTGCTGCCAACAGGGACAGATTTTGAAATGCATTTAAACATGAAGACAAGGTGATTAAACCCTAAAGGACGTTATATTGAGATATCTAACTTTGACAGGAAACAATGAGTATTAATTTTTACTTGTTTTAGACACTTTAATAACATTATCCAGTGATCTTATATATGGAATAACCACATTGGCATTAATAGGCTTACCTTTACAGATATGAGTTAGACATAAAATTAGGAGTTGTTGAAACAAAACTTTAATTTCTAACATGTAAGTTAGAAATTAAATTCTAAGATAAAAAATCCATGAAGATTGTGACAAAATTTCCAGTGTCTTCCATGAAATCAAAGCTGAATAAACAAATGAAAATGCAATGTTTGGTCTAAAAGACACAACAGAAATATTAGTTATTAAAATTATTTGCCTTTTTTATGATCTGTACAAATCATGTTAAATGTATTGCTCTTGTTAGTTTAGGCTCTCTGGGCCCACTTCAATTCAGGCATCTCTGCATGCTGTGTGACAATGCTGTTCAGTGATAAAATACTGCCACATAGCATCGCATTTCAGCATCTGACACACCACATGCTGGCTAAAATGTTCTGCTCTTATTTGTTAGTTGGTGCTTTACCACTGAATTCACCAGAAGCCAACACAAGTAAGGAAAAACAGGTGTCTAACCTCACCTGCAGATTTTCTTACTGCTTTGGTGATAATGGACCATTCAGTTGCTGGTACAGCAAAAAGAAATAGAACTTTATATAAAACTAGGTCAATATCAAATCCATTCAAAAAAGTAGTGAGACCAAGACACAAAAACCTGAAGTGACTGGTTCCAAATTATTCAGGCAGCTCACATTAAAAAAGCAAATAGAGGAACTCATACTACTGTAAAGTGTCTGGTCAGCAGCTTCAAAAGCCAAGCCTTTGCCATTCTGTAGGCTAAAAAAATTGCCAGGTTTTTGAGAAGTTAAAATGTATGGTGGTTCAAGCACTCTGAAACAGAGACTAAAAGATGCTCTTTCCAACTCATCTGAACTCTTCAGAACCTTCCCATCACACACACAGCCAAGAGTTCTAGATATATCTAAGGTACATAAGAAATTACACTAAGATGAAATTAATGGTTTGGTATCAGTCAATCATTTTTATCACTAGAAAGTCCAGATACAACAGAAGAAAAACTTTGAAGGGAAAACATATTTTCAAGGGAAAATATATTAACCTCATTGAGTTTTCTTTCAGAAAGATTTGAATAGGCGCAAAAAAAATAGCATAATATAATAAAAAAATATATTCTTCAATGATGATGGTTTGGACAGAGCATTTTTGCCTCTGTTTGTATTATCTGTCAGTGTCTGTAACAAGTGGATTGTTTTTCACCTGCTTTACTGTAGTCTTTACAGATGAATCACTCTCTTACATTTCCCTGCTGTGGGTAGTAATAATATATAAGTTAAATGACTACTATTATAATGAACTATAATAAAGTTCAGAATGACAAAAGACCATTAAATAAACCCCAACACTAACCATGGGTTCCTCATCATCTATTTTATTATTAAGACCCATCAATTAATTTTTGTAACTCACATACATTTCATTAATCACATTGTATGATTTTGTGGTTTGAGGGAAGTTTTCCTCCTTCATATACATGATCTTTCCACTGCATTCCAAATAAATTAAACCCAAAAGATCCAGGACTTCCCTAACTCATTTTTGAAAGCAGTGAATACTTCTTATATCAGGGATGCCACAAAGTGTTGACTTAATTTTTCTTTCTCTTGACCTTCATCTATTGTCGAATTTTTGTGTGGTCTGTGTGGCAAGTCTTCCCTACATGTGCCAGCTGAGAATTTTCCTCTGTTGTGGTGATGTCCTCAGCAGCTGAATTAAGTAATTCACATTTGCTTTGTTCAACTCAAGCTGTGTAAGAATGCCCTAAAAGGATGTTTTGAGATGAGATTACTTTTTAATCATCTTGATGAACTCAATGCACTCATACAGAACTTATAGGAACCCTTTTCATTATAGAGTGATGCAAAAATCACAGTTTCCTTCTATTTTATGTAGTTTACAAATCATAATTTAAATTTGGTAAACCAATCCAGTTCATTTCTTTGAGGTAGAACATCTCATCTGTAATCATTAGTGTTCCTGAGACAGGACATCTTCAAATATACAGTATTTAGACACAAATAAAAGCCACTTCACAAGTAGGTGTTGTAGAGAGAAAATTGCTCCAGTTTCATTGCAAAAGGGTATTTTGCAGCTTCTCATGATATATAAGTAGGTGAGAAGAGATTAAGTAGAATCAAGGACCTCCACAGATCTCCATTTAAGAAAAATGTAGTTTAGTATGTTGAACACAATATTGTAACACAGAGACTTTTTCTAGCTGGGCCATATGAATAAATGAAGACCTTAGCTTCCTTCTATTATTTATTTTAAAGATGTTCTGTGATGCCTTCATCTTTGGACAGAAGCCCAGGTTTTCTGGGGCTAATCAGGGAGAGACAGGTGTTGATGCAGCCTCATGTTACATGGTTCAGAGCTTTTCCTGTTTCTCTGCCTCCTAGCAGGCCTGTCTATATTCTTTCATAATCACTGAAGTTCAGGATGGAGCTCTGTGCAATTTGGTAAAATGAGTTTTACTTTTTTATTTGAATTGGTAGCAGATTCCTTCTTTTCTTATACTTACGCCTGAGAATAACACCAGCAAAAAAAGAAAAAAAAATAGTTAGCAGTACCAGACAAAATTGTTATATGCTCTAGCTATGAAGAACCCAGCCTAGTAGCATGAATGTAAACTCAAATACACTGTCCAATCACATACTAACATTGGGCACCTCTGACCAGGTTCCTGTTAAGAAGAAATAACAGTTTTACAGGGCTGCAAAGTCGGTGCTCTGCTCCAAAGCAGCACACTGAGTGCCTGACATCTCTGTGGGGTCAGAGCACAGATGTCAGTCCTCGCCCACTTGGTAGAACCTTCATTTACATTCTCTAGAAGACACTGGGCTCATGTATGAGAATACAGCATTACTATGACATTACCACATTACCACTAAGACATTACCACAGTCTTCTAATTCAACATCATTCCAAATTATTCATATACAATATTTTAAATTCATTTTAATTAAGATCTTGAACCACACATTTTATCTCAGCTTGGTTTTATGGTATACTGTGCATATTAAAAGTTTTTATTAATTAAGGAATTTTCTTTTCATGTTTGTGGCAAATTGGTAAATATTCAAAGAAAGAAATTAATGCCAGGCTGATCACACTTAAAATTTCTTCTATGCTATCTGTCCTTTTATCAATCTTCCTTTAGTTATAGCTAATGTGTTGTAATATATAATGGATGATGTTATATTTTTATGCATATACAATTATATATAATTGGCTATTATAGATATAAGTGAGATATATAGAACTCAGTCCGGAAAAGAAATAGACAAACAAAAACTATTTTATTGCTACCAGCCTCCAGCTTTTGACTTTCTGAGGAAATAGCCCTTCTCTAGAAGGTCTTTTAAAATAAGTCTGCAAGAATAATGAGGAATAGAACAGGTTTCAGAGAGAGTTTCATTTTTATTTTATTTTGGTTATTATCCAAATAAACGCTCTTGGATTTCAGCCCAGTTGGAGCTCTGCAGCAGGATTTATAAAACTCTGACAATACTGACTTCAACCAGGGTTTCTGCTTCTAATTTTTGCAGAGCTTGGGAGCTGATCTTCAGTTTGAACTGCAAATCCTGGAACTTTCAGCCCTCAGTTCAGCACCTCTGCATGACAGGGCTGGTGTGTTCAGCTGAGCCTCCTGTAAGATAGAGCTTGAGAGGTTTCATAAGAAATATTTTGCAGTCAATGAACTGCCATTTACTTACAAATAGACATTTCATCCTAAATATATACTATTGCTTCTACTCAGAAAAGACAAAATGAAAGCATATTAAAACCTTCTGTGACTTCCTTCAAGCAGAAGTAAAATGACCTTTCTTCACTAGCTAAAGGGGGATTAAGATACAGTTACCCAATGCTACTTTACATTTGAATTAAAGCATCCATGCAAAGCTTTAATGCTCCCTAGCAAGTGTGTGACGGTTAATTTCTTTTACTTCTCCTGAATATCCTGTGCCTTTTTGATGTTAATTACTTGTTCCCCCTTTACTAACCTCTTAAAATTTTTCATTATTTACCAAATTACTTAAATATGTAGTTAATTTAAAGCACACAAACACATCCATTGACACTTCACTTGCCCTTTAAGTTAAACATATACTTCTGAATTGTAGCCTAAAAGTGAGTCTGTTCACTCACAAAGGGTGTTTTTGGGGATGTCATAGCTCTGCAAGTTGCTGATCTCTCTGCTCTTCTTATGATCAAAAGACCAATAGTGAATTCTCAAAATTTCTTACAAGTTCTCAGCACCTTGCAGGAACAAATCTACCCTCAGTCAGTCAGAAAAATCAAGGTCTGATTTACCTGTGTCTGCCTGCCTTCACAATTTAGGTAATTTTGTGTTCACAAATCGCTGACCTGAATTCATGTGCCTAAAGTGATTGTGAGCACAAATATTAGCTCTTATCTAATCACCCAAAGAGTATTTGCACCTGTTATGAATTATGCATGCAGAAATTCAAGCTCAATTATTTGTACATGCAAAGTTGAATACACAAAAAGCCCATTTCTTAAAATCTAGGACAAGATGTTAAACCCACTATATTTTTTACACCAAGTACCAGCTTGTCAGAATATTGAATATTTTATGTCTGGGTAAGTGCATATGCTTAAAAGTGGCAAAATATGGATTAATACAATATTGTTCACATAAGAACAGGATAATGTTTCTTGCCTGAATTCTGAACATTTTTAATGCATTTAGTAAACTTACTCAAGGAAGACAACAAACTGTCACTAGAGAGCATAAATTTTTGTATTTGTTTATGTAAATTACCGTGTTTAAAAATAAGACTTTAAAATTGTCAGTTCAATCAAGATATAAGGAAAAGAGTCAGAAACATTTAAGAAAGTAAAATGGTGAAAATAAATAGAAAAAGTCCCTGAAATATGATAACAAATATTTCCAAAAGAAATAACATTGACTGAGATGAGCTGAGATCTGTCTTGTTTCCATTGGTCTGCCTGTTACTGCAAATGAACTGTTATAACTGTATGAAACTAGTAAATATTTTTTCCATCATTTCTTCGGTAAGGATGACTGCTATTGAGGTAAGTCAGAAAAATGCCTATTAGCAGGTAAGACTAGGGAAAAGAATCAACGAAGAGCTCATGTTCTGACAGTTGACAAGGAGAGATCAAGAGGGAAAAAGAATAGAATAAGCAGAGGAGGTGAAGAGACTTACCAGATATCCTACACAGCCCATCCAAAAAGAAAGTTATTCTAAAAACCAAAAAAAACTAAGCAAACAGGGATTCCACATTTCTTGAGCTGTGTAGTTTAATCTTTGATGTTGTCTTTGCATCCTGTTCAGCTCCCTGCTATACATTTACAGCAAGAGCCTGCTAGTGTAAATGATGTGATGGGATTTTAGTAGTGAGAATGAATCTGGCCATTCAGTCTGTGTTAAAGACTAAGTGAAAAACAGTCTCAAGATAACAACTACCTTCTTTATATTCAGTATGGAAATAGGGTTTTGACTTCAGACATGAGAGGCATAGCTGAAAAAACATGACCCAGATTCACACTTGTCTGTGCTATGAATTTTGTTTTCCTCGTTGCACAGTGAGCAATCTAAGCTGTTTTAAAAGACCTACTTACAGTGACTCAAAAATATAGTTGAAAATATTCCAATACTATTTTCCTTCATTATTTGCAGACAAATTACCACCAGAAAAAGTAGTAATTATTTTAAATTTTGAACCAGGATAGCCTTTAAAAATAAAATATGAAAAAGAATTTATTTTCTTCATATCCTCCCAAATAGATGTCTGTTTACTGTGAAGACATCTAAGAACTTAAAGTCTAAACAGGAGAGGAAGAATTTAGTCTGTGCTATTTTAAGTTCAGAGAAATCTTTAGGCAAAGCAAAACATCCTAGTAATCACCACAGATGAAACGGAAGTGCTTCAAAGAAGTAAATTTGCAATTTTGAGTCTCTTTTTTGTTTAAGAAAATGTCCTGAAAGTCCTTGAATTTTGACAGTCTTGCATCAGCTAGCTGCCTGCAGCATTCCCCTGCGGCTGCTCTTCAGATGCTCTCAGGTTGGGATCTGTAGTAACACTGCTTCATATCACAAGTGCAAACAGCTTTTCTTGCATATTTATCTCGTTGCTATCTTGGAAACTGTATGCACAGCACAATAGCTTTTCAAATATTGATGGTATATTCAGTTGTTATCTCCCTTTCAGCTCTCCCTCAAAATGCAGTACAAACAATTTCAGCCTTTGCCTAGTAGGCTACATACCTGCTTCTTACTTTTCATCGCACATATTCAAAGTTAAAATAACAGTTAAATTAAAAATAACTGAACAATAAATAAATTCTTAAGTCATCTAAAAGATACTGCCCAAATTTTCAAAAGCAAGTGACTACGTATTTCTGAATATATTATTATGACTTAATGCAGATTTACCAGGACAGACTCAATTGGAAATTCACCTCCCAAATCACTTAGCTTATATCATGTTTCTACAGATTGTATGATTATGCAGCCTTTTCCTCCACATCCATTTGGAGATAGCGTATAACAGCCGATCCAGTAAGACACAATTTTTTTCCATGTCAATCAAAGTTCAGTTAAGACCCCCAAACATATGTATCTACTGTAATTTGAGATAGTATAATAGCTTCCTGTCACTGCAGGTGTTTAGTTGCTGCTTTTAAAGAGCATAAGCATGGATGTGAGTCCCAAAAATACTGTGTCTATCACCTCTGTGGAGAAGGGAACATCTCAGGATAGCTTAAATGGCATGTGCTGCCTATGTTTGGACACCTGAATGAAGTTTAATCTCCCTTTATAATCAATGAATATCTGGTCAATACAATAAAGAGTATGAAAACCTATTCACTTCATCCTGCAGTAGATGTGCATTTATTGTTCAGCTGATTATCTCTATACACTCAATTGATTATATCAAATACAATGCTTATTTAGACAGTGGTTTACTTGAAGATACTGACAATGAAGTACAGAATTTGAGAGTTCTATTTCTTAAGATAACCCCCAATGCCTCAATTTCTATAAGCAAGGACATGTACACTTGCTCTGAGATGGAGTTCTATGTCCTCATGTATAAACTATGCAGGTATCTAAAAAGGGATTCATGCCCATTGAAGAGGATAATCTACAAATCCATGCACATTTGGTGCCAAGATTTTACCAATGCATTTAATTTTAACATGCACCTCTACATTTGTTTTTCTGCTTACTCCAGACTGCCACAGTCTTGGACACATTTCACGGCTAAGCTTGATTTATGAAATATTTAAAATAAATATATAAAGTTTTGAGGGACAGGTCTCCCTGCTACAAGAGGATAGTTCTCATTATTGGACAGCAGATTATTAAACCTATGCTTCCACAAATAGTACTGTATCCAGCCACTGTCTTGGAAAGCAAAGAACTATAAATTAGAACCTTCTTAAAATGTGTAGGTCATTCCCTGTTCATTATCTTAAATGAGATGAATCTCTCTCCATGAGTAGCTGTTCTTATGGAAGCAGCCTAGATGACTGGATAACTAAAGTTTTGGTTATCTGAGGCTGAGTGACTGTTGTGTTGCCCTGTCTGGCAGCCAATGGGGCTGCTCCCACAAACAGGACAGGGAAGAACAAGAGTGAGGAAACCCATGGGGCAAAATAAAAGCAGGGAAGTCATGCAGCAATTACTGTCACAAGCAAAGCGAACTCAACTCTGGGGAATTTAATTCAATTTAAAGCATTTAATTACAGATTTGGGTATTGGAAACAAAGAAGACAAACACTGAAGTACTAAAAGAAGACATCATTTCTTCCCCTTTCCCCAGCTCACCTTCACTGCAGGCCTCCCCTCACTTGGTTATTTCTGCAGATTATGCTCTTCCTCTTTGGTGAGGTGACACGTGGGGCAGGTGGTTGGGGTCAGGGTATAGATGTGTCTTCTGCTGTTCCTCATTCCATACTTTGCTTCTGCTCCTTCCTTAATGCTTGTTTTCTCCTCTCTGGTGCGAGTCCTCCATGGTTTACAGCTCCTCTGTAGGAATGAGCAGCTCCACCATGACGCACTTCATATGCTCTCATGTCACTGATCCTTTTCTCCAGTGTTTTACCATTCTTTCTTAAATATGTTGATCCAGATGCACCTCCCACTAGGCTGAGGGGTTCAGCTGTGCCCTGCTGGGTGGGCTGGCACCATCTGAAGCTGGCTGTGTCTGGCACAGAGCAGCTCTTGTCTCCTCACAAAGGCTGCCCAGAAACCCCAGCTACCTGCACCCTGCCTTTTATACACAGTGAAGAGAGATGTGTCCCCTCTAAACCAACATCATCAGCCTGCAGAGGTGAATCTGCAGTAAGTCACCCTTCAGGTGGTAAAGGGTCAGCATCATGTTTTTTCCCTGGTGTCTTTGATGCTCTGAGGTGGTGTGTGGTGCCAGTCTGCTCATCATCCACTCGGGGAGCAGCCATTTCAGATCATGGACTTAATCCTGGGCAGCAAAAAGTATACGGTAAATCTCAGGACAGAACACACTGAGCAACTAGCAAAATAGATAGGAGCATTTTTTTCCTAGTGTTCAACTTCTCCTCTGGCCTTGTTTATGTATCTGTCTTCAATTTTAAAACAAATAACAAATACCTTGTTTAGCAAGACTTCCCTGAAGTGGCTGCAGAGCTTTTACTGAAAAGCCCTGAATGAGAGCTCCTGCTGTGCCACCTTGTCTACTGTGGTGGCAATAATTTCAAAAGATTTCCACAAACTAGTCATGTATGATCTTGATCTTTTCCTGAGCCACACTGATAACCTACACCCAGAATGTTTTTTTCTCACGAGTCTCTTCCAGTTTGATCTCACAGTTTTAAAAATTTTCCATGTTAAACTGCACTCTTTATAATTCCTTTATGTCTGTCTTTGCAGGCCTTCTAGCCAGTTTAGCATGAGTGAATTAATATGGAACTATTATTATCTTATACACAGAAGCCACACTCAAATGCTTCCCTTAGTGTTGCTTTACTTTAAGCCCTGGGATTTTTTGTCCTCATCTGAAGGTAGTCATATATTCTGGAGCTACAGAGCTGCACTGACCACAAGCAGATACCTGGAAAATTACAAGCAAGTCCAATAGATGCTAAGAGATGTGAATATAAGGTAAATGCAGAAAGGAAACTTAGAGTATTTTACTTCCTCCAATGCTTGCTGCATTCATTAGAGGGGTGACAAGGAGATTCCCCACACACCCCTGCTACTGTCTAAGAGTTAATACAGCATAACAGCACTGTGGATGCTTTCTTATGTTTCTCTGATTGCTTGGCAGAAATACAGTAGAGGCACGTGTCAATCATCAGCAATCCATACAATTTCTGCCATTAGAAATTCCACATTCCATATCTGCCATTCCATATGGATCCATCTTCCAACTTTCTCTGCAATTTGCTCTGACATTTACCAAACGAACAAAAGAAATGTGTACGAAATATATCCAATGGTTTGAATACCTTGAGAAAGTTTAAAATTCATAAGCATAGCAATACCATTTTAGATTTTTTGAGGAAAAAAAAATTAGAGTGAACTTCCTCCAGTGGAAGGCTGGCAGATATAAGGGAACTGGAAACACGATTTCAAATATAATGTCAAAAATTGAGATACAACATTTAAAATTAAAGGCTTTAATTTTTTTTTTTTTTTTTAGGAATAATACTTCAGCAACTATAAGGTGGGTTTTCTGTTTATTTGATTGTTTGTGGGAATACACATTAATGAAATGTATATGAAATTAGGGAAAAAAATTCTCACAATAAGAGGAAAACATAGCATCTTTCAGGCTATAAAACAGTGCAAATACAAATTATTCAGTAGTAACCCTTTATTCATTTGATTCTTTGAATTGTAAAA
The DNA here is from genome assembly GCA_013397015.1 of Myiagra hebetior. NCBI lineage: Eukaryota > Metazoa > Chordata > Aves > Passeriformes > Monarchidae > Myiagra > Myiagra hebetior. Next base: position 161,836 of record VWZQ01008065.1, read on the forward strand.
TTTATTAGGTTGTTTACTTACTATGCCCGTGTAACTACAGTTTAAATTTATACGGCTACTTTGCTTAACTATGCATATACTAAAAGGTATAAGTATTTTCCATTCTTATGCATGTATGTAATTGTGATTATTCAGTTTATCAAGCAAGAAGTGAATCAACAGTGTCACTAGCTTTGTTTAGGCTGACATATTTTTCCGTTGTTACTTTCAAAGTCCAATGGTTTCTAAGCTAAGAGGGCAAGAACTTAGACATTCTGGGCAGTGAAGCAAAAATTGCTTTTTGTCATTAAAACCAAACCATCCTGAAAAATGATGATTTGCTTTTAATGGATTTTTTCCTTTATACAGGTGTTCACATGCATCAAGCTACCTTTAATTTGGGTGGTTTAGGATTTTGCAGAAGCAGAGCAAATATTTACAGCGGTTAACAAGGTGTAGAGCATCGATATGTTTACTGCTTCTCCACTAGAGTTTATACAAAGGGAAGGAATTGTCAGTTTCACTTTGATAATAACTAAACTTGTTATACTTTCCCTTTCTCTGTAGTAGCATCATAACTGCATCATTTATTCTGCAATTTCAAAGTTGTGACTTGTATTTTGCAGTCTTCACTGTTTGAATTTCAGTACAGCTGTAAATATTTTTCTGAATTTGAGCAGTAATACTCTTTTCAGTTCAAAAAATGGTATTGCAATTCTCCCTCAGAACTGTTAAAATATTTATAAAATGATAGAAAACCATCCATCAAAAAACCTTAATCTCGCTGTTCACTTGCTTTTGGAATATTAAGGTCAGCCATCACTACTGATACTTTTCAGGAACCCAGAGCCAGAGCAAGAGAGAAAAATACAGATGATATATTTTGGTAACAGGATTCACTACTTCTTTTCTGTAACTGCAGACATGGAATTTATTTGTGCAAATATGACAGAAGCATAGAAATTAGAGATGCATAACAGCTCTGTCCCATTGCCATTTTTGATCTTTCTGGTATATTTTGATGGTTAATAACTTGCTGCGTTACCAGTTCTTCGTGGCCCCAGCCTTGACAAGGAGTTCAGAATCCCAGCAGCCAGCAAGACAGAAACAAGCCTGTAAGAGTGTGTGTGAGTGGGATGCCCAAGTTGTCTGAGTGGGTGATTCCACAACTGATCGTGGTAAATAGGAATACAACCATAAGTCCAACCAAACAGCAACTGGGGAATTAAGAGACCTGTGGGGGGACAAAAAAAGGTAATCTAAGCAGATATACAAGTGAAAAACAATGCTAGGTAAAGATGGGAGCAGGGCAAGGGTGGTGCTGGTGTCACTCTTTCAGACATGGCCCCATGACACAAGGGGCTGTACCCCCAGCCACAGCCACCATCTCACTCACAGACACCAAGGCAGCACTTGGTGACTGGCACCCTTAAGGGCTTAGGGTATCTCCCCTCTGAGATTATGGGGCCAGCCAGCACACTCACATCTCCCCGAGAAGGCAGCACAAGCAGGATGTCCCACAGGCTTGGAGGGCCTGCATCACCCATAGCTTATGAAGAAGTTCATGTGCATGTATTACTGTGTTGGGGATCAAAAGAGGGATTAAGATTTATCAGTATTATATAAGGTATTTAGAAAGCACTTTGAAGTATATTAACATTTACAATATTGTGGTTTATGTGTCCTATTGCTAATATTGATCCTGAATATACAGTTTGCTGATTCTCAATTAATTACACCTCATTAATAAATCAGTAAAACCACTTGAATCCTGATAAACTACATGACCTGTGCAGGTTTTCCATCATGCAGGGACTTGATTTACTAATGAATGTCTAAACTGCGATTAAGCAGCTTGGAAACATGAAAGCTTATCTAGCTGCACCCACCACTTTTCTTGCCAGTCTGACAGTTCCTATCTGATTTTAATTGAACTCACATGAAGTGAAAAGTATTCTGCTGGCAGTTCTGCTCCTCTCAGCTGAGCAGTCTGGGATAGGTTAGAGGGCTGAAAAGACCACATTTTTTCAGCTGTTTTTTGGGGAAGTGGTTTTGGATTAGTGTTTTGGGTTTGTTTTGTTTGTTTGTTTGTTTGTTTTGGTTTGGAGGTTTTTTGGTTGGTTGGTGGGGGTTTTTTTGTTTTGGTTTTGTTTTGGTATTTTTTTTCTGTTGTTTGTTTGCTTGCATTTCAGCTCAAATTTATTTCTTTTTAATTTTGTAGAGCTATTGGGTTTCTTTTGTTTCTCTTTTTTTTACAGTCACAGTGGGTCCTTCAGAAGAATCCCTTAGCTCATGTTCTCTTCTTTGCCTCTGCATTGTACTCCTTTCTCATTGATTTCCTGATTGTGAAGAACATGAAAAATTATGCTTGGTACAGAGACAGTCTTCTACAAGTTAAGGATGTTTTGCCTTTCAGTTTGTGGCCTATCACAGAATAAAAATACCTCTGATTGGTTTTGTCACATGTCCCACATATCTGATCACATTCACTGGCTTCAAAGTTCTAGTATGTTAATCACCCTTGGCTGTTTCCACTCAAGACTCAGAATTAACTGAAAATAACAGCAAAATCACTCCACTGTATTTCAAGGTCTAAATTGGTGCATACCTTAACTTGACAAGTCTGTTTTAAGCCAGAGGCAGATCATGATCAACCATCATAATTTATGGAATGATTCTATGCCAGACCAAAAGTTGTTCAGTGAATTGTGAAAGAGGTGTAAGAAAGTACTTCTCTTTTCTGAGAGCTTCAGGTGAGTCTTTTGACAAATTCCTTAAATAAAATGTGAGGTTGAGGTTTCTACTCTGAAAATACATTTAATAGGCTAAATAACTTGCAAACCTTCATAAGTGAACGCATTTCATTTGCACTAAATGTGTAGTTGGAATATTTATTTTGTCCTCTAACTACAGCACTACCAAACTGATCAGAAACTATACTCTGGAAGATCCGGCCTGAAATTTAAATACCAGGTCTGGTATTTAAAATTACCTCATTCTTTCTGCACAGTTTGCAACCTTATCATTTGTAGATTTTGTAAATATATGTTTACTGGTATAATGACCTATGAACATCCTGTAAACTAGTATCTTTTCTCATTCTTCTTCAGTTTTTGCTCCTGTCTTTCCTCCCTCCATTATTTATTTTTTAAAAAAACATTCAACCCTTTAATGTTAAAGAAATAAGTAGCATCTTTCTTTATGTCTAATATTTTCTATTATCTTAAATGTAATTCTTATCACAGAATCACAGAATCACAGAATAATTAGGGTTGGAAGGGACCTCTGGAGATCATCTAATCCAATCCTCTGCCAAGGCAGGGTCACCTAGAGCAGATTATACAGGAATGTGTCTGGGTGGTTTCTTATTCCTATCTTGATGTTCATATACCACAATTTCTGTCAACTCACATAGACTGGTTCAAGTGAATAATATGTAATATTTTTCAGAATTAATTATTTCATAATTTTCAGTGCATTGACTATTTGGGATGAAAAATTTGATATATTATTAAATTGAATTTACAGAAGAAGTAACTGCCTCAGAGATGGTTAATATGCTATCCTTATTTTGAATGGCAAACTGCCCAATAGTGGCTGATTGATATACAATTTAATTATTATATTGGAATAACTTTCATCTATTAATTTTTATAGTGATGACATTAAAATACATCAAAGAGTACAAAACCTGTAGGCAATTTTCCAGATCAGGGTATCAGAAATTTAACCCTTTGGTGTATGAATCCAGATAACTATCCAAGGAGGATTGAGGCCATCTCATACAAGTGCCTGAGGGAACTGACGAAGATTCCTTCCTTAGGATAGGCTACTTCTGGGGGACTTTTTGGAGTCTTGTGATTATTCTGACAAAAATTCCAGGCAAGTGACTTAAAGGTTGGTATCAGGTGCTTCAACACCAGGAAAAATTAGATTATTACTTGAGACTTCTCGTATAGTAATTAGAATGTATTTTACTGGAACCTGATTGATTTTCTTTCTTAATGTTGACTCCTAACACAAGGGACACTTATTACTATTGTACTCTATCCTCTACTCTAGCTGTGCATATTAGTGTTTCTCATTTTTATTAATCCCATTAATCTCAGAATTAGATAGTATCTCACAGCAATTAATTACATATGCTTATTATGTGTTCTGTAAATTAGCTCTCCAGGTTTAAAATTGCTTCAAAACTAAATTGATTGGACTACCTTAAAAAAAAAAAAAATAGTTGCACTTTTTATTTGTAGATATATATTTTTCTTTTCTTTGAGTGTTCTTAATCCTTAAAATACCTCCTTACACTAAATTTGCTCTGTATGTCTAATCCTTCAGGATCTGATTCAGAACCCACAGTAGGAAATAATACTCCTGGGAAGTTTGATATTCTACTGATTTTTAACACAAGAGTAACCATACTTATGAATTTTCAGGTGTACTTTCTAACCAGAAGATCAGACTACATATCTTTAAGTCCTTATCAAGTGTTCTTCCACTGGTATTCTAATACCACAGAAGTTGGATGGCAATTCTGGAGGCCATCTAGTCCAGCGTACTACTCAAAGCAGGGTTAGCTAAAGCAGCTTATTTTGTACCATGTTTAGCTGCTTTCAAACATCTGCATGAATGGAGAATGGGACAGCTTCTATGGGCAACCTGTGCCAGTGTTGAAACAACCTAACAGGAAAAAGAAAACTCTTAAATTTTAATATAATTTCCTGTATTTCAGTTTGTACCCATTGCCTCTTGTCCTGTCCATGGACAACAAGGAAAAGAACCGAATACATTCTTTTCATACCCTCCCTTCAAGTTTTATATATACTGATAAGATCCCTACTGACCCTTTTTTCCAGGCTAAGCTTTCCCACATACATCAGACTATCCTCTTAGGAGAGATGCTCCAAACCATTAATAATCTTGATGGCACTTTCTAGAATCCCTCCAGTATTTTGTACTTGGGATTCCAGAACTGGACACAGTGCTCCAGATGTGCTTCAGGGCTGAGCAGAGGAGAAGGATCTGCTGGCAGTGTTCTGCTTAATGAAAGCAGAAATGTTGATGACCTTCTTTTCTGACTGGGCTCATTGCTGACTTAATGTTCAACCTGGTGTCATTCAGGACCCACATCTGCTTTCCAGCTGGATGGCTCCCAGCATATACTGGTGCATGGTGTTGTTCCTGTCCAATTGCAGAACTTTGTACTTCACTTTGTTCGGTTTCCTGAGGGTTTGGTCAGCCTTCTATCCCAGCATGTCCCAGGCTGGCAACACAATATGTATGTCCTTCAAACTCACAGTTTTGCTTTCTTGCTTGCCGATATGCATCCAACATCACCTGGAAGATCTGTCCTTAGATCTTTCCAAGGTATCAGTTAGCATAAGAAAATGTTACCTCTGATGATGAGATCAGGCTGAGAAAGACGGGGCTGTTCAGCCTGGAGATGAGAAGGTTGCATGGGGATCTCATTAAAACCTCACAGTATATGAAGGTGGCCTAAACAGAAGCCAGAGAGGGACTCCTCAGCAGGAGCTGTAGTGACAGGACAAGGAGCAATGGGAACAAACTGAAAAAGGGGAAATTTAGATTAGGTATTAGGAAGAAATTCTTTACTATGAGGCTGGTGAGACATTGAAACAGGTTGCCCAGGGAGCTTGTGGATCCCCAAATGCTAATGTTCATTCTACCCACATTGCTTATCTTCGATGTGAAAAATATTTTTACAATCACCCTGTAGGCCATTGTTTCTAACAATATACATGAAATCTGCTATTGATCATATGGAACATTGATGCTTTATGTATTGAATATACTTGAAGTAATCTCTGACCTTACTAGGTTCTCAGGGAATAAAGTAGTAATATTGTTATTTGCTATCTGAAGCTCCCTTTCATCATCTGATCGTTTAGTGTAGGGTTGGTGGCATGATCTTGAAAGTGCTCAGTGTAGGCTTAGATCTGTTCTCTGTTAATTCAGTGGGAGTTTTATTACCGACTTCAACGTAAGCACAATAAAGCCTGCATGCAGCCTGCTTTTGAATATCCCACCTAATAGCAAATACTATTTATATTTGTTCTTATTTTATTTTTGATTTATATGCCTCTTTGTTCTGTGATTCACTAATGCCTTTTCATATTCTCTTGTGCTGTGGGTTTAAGAGATTTTCCACTTTTATTAAACTACTTTTTCTTTTCATTTGAACTTAAGCTGGACATTTAATTTAGCCACTATTTAGATTACTGCAATGTCATTCATTTTGGCATATTTTGAAAGACATTAATGAGCAAGAGAAGTTGAAATGCAGACTTTCCATAAATTGTTTTAAGAAAACTAGGAATTTTAAAATTTTATTACCAGCCTATTTAATTTTCAAAAAATAACCTTCTTAGAAGTATTTTATAAATGGGTCATATATTTTTGTACACATACATCATTGTAACTAAGTCACTAAACTGTTTAAACCAGAATTCTTTCAGAGTAATAAACATACCTCTTCTAAATATACCTACAAAAGCCTAAAACTGAATTTGCTGCTTCTGACACCATTAATGTTCTGAAAAATTCCCATATCTGAAACATATTTAAATTGCAAAAGTCTTAGCTACTGCATTATTTTATTGGTATGAGGCTACAGGCACAATTCTAATTTAAACAATTTGGCAGCTATATGACTGAACGTGTCATTTTGACCAAATATCTAACAGTCAGAGTGCATGTCTTCACTGAGTTTTTCTAACTTTCTCCAATATCCTTTTCAATCCTCTCTTGGCTTCCATATGTAACACTGAAGCATTTTCACCAAGTTTTCGCTCCTCTATCCATCTGAATTTTTGAGGTTATATTACATTAAAAAGTAATCATTGACATTGCTCTACCACCTGCGACATTTCTTTGGTATTGTTTTTAGGTAAAATCTCACTTGCAATGATAAATAAATAAAATCAAAAGCCTTCTTAGCTAGAGAAGGAACATGGATAAATCCTTTTCTTTTTTTCAACTCACCTCTAGAGAACCAGAAGGAAGATTTTTAGAGCTTGCCAGAAGGACCTACTAGAAAAGCAAGACTCAAACAGAATTTATACTAGTATATTTCAAGGTAAAAGGAATTCCTTGTCAAGTCCTGGTAATAGGTGAGGGAGATGGAAGATTGTGTGGTTAATATTAATTGAGAAAACTCAAATAACCTTGGTCCTGAATAAGAAAAGAAAATATTTGAACCCTCCATTGATTATTTGCATATAACCTTTGTTACTTTATTGTTGGTTTTAACTCATTCAGATTTTTCCACTCTTAAGTAACCCTTTGTTTTACTTATTGCTCAACTATTCTTTTTGTTTCAAATACACAGAAGAGTTCCACAAAAATGTTTTCTTATAAGTATATATTTCTTATAAGTATAAGAGGGAACTATGCTGACTGTCTGTGAGCTGTTCTACCGAGGCTCCCATAAAGGTCACAGAAACTTGTGCGTGGGAAGCCAGACTCCTCAGCAGAAAGGTCATACTGTCACTAGGAAAAGAGGAATGTTAGGATCAGCATAGAAGCCACTCCTGTTAAAGGAAGGTAGAACTATCAGACAATAGCAGAATGTCTAATTTTCAAACAACTTATACAAAATATAGTACCTTTTTCTTGCTTCCCAGATATTGCAAGGAGTATTCTGTCCTATAGAAAGATTAGTTTTGGTCAGCAGTCAGGAAAAAAAGTTACTTTTATAGCAAAGGAAGAGCATAAATGTACAAAAGGACAGTTAGATATTTTACATGAACCTGCCTCTCAACTGACTGACACACTACTGTGATTTCCCTACCTGAGGGAACAGCTGTTCCCTTTCACCATGTCCTGTCCCACATCAGGGGAAAGATAAGGAGGCAGCCTATGGCAATCCAAGTTAAGAGTCTGTTCTCTCTCCCCAGCCACAGCTACAGGCATTTTGCATTTAACAATTCCTCAGTTTTTGCAAAACGGATGAAAAAATCCTTGAGCAAACAGTGTCACAGTTTAAATAGTTGGAGTGGGCAAAAAAATCACGTTTCCATGAGCCAGTGGCTCCAAAGAAATGTTAAGGGAACATCTTGTGAGATTTTAGATCCAGTTTACAGTGCAGGTCCCTGATTAGTTCACCTCATACTTGCATTGCCAGCAGTTCTGGAGAAGATAGAAACACACAGGAATGGAGGAGAAAGTTGGGGGAGACCGTGCTGAGTTCAAGGCATATGAATTGAGGTCACTGTAACTGTTGTGAAATAATTTTTGAAGAACAGACTGATGGGGAAACAAAACAGAATTTGTCTTACAGATTTTGGGTTTAGCAGAGTCCTTCAAAACTTATGACTCAGTGGAGAGGGGCTGAGACACTGGTCCAGGTTTAAGCCCAATTCTGTTCCTTCATCCGTCAGCCAATCTTCCCACTTCTCCAACAGTGACAGGAAAGGCTCTCAAGCTTTCTTTTATCTGCATTTTCAGCCATTTCCCCCTTTTTTATAGAATGTAAAGTAGGTAAAAATGAATTATAAAATGTTCCCATTTCTGGCTGCAACATCATAAATACAGAGGTCAGTTAAGGGACGTCTAGGGTTTAGAGGCTAAACCATTTTCCTGGCATTGTGATCTTCATGATCCCTCAAGTCAGAGAGAGTTAATGAAGAACTATGTGTAATTCTCTTATGTAATTCTATATTGAATTGGTTGTGCTCCGAAAATCCCAGCCTTGTTTTGTATTGACTGAGGTGAGCAAGTATTTTATTCCACATATTTGGCTTTGGGGGACTGTTGATATAGACATTTGAATTAAATTGAATAAGAAAAATGTGAGAAGTTAGCACTAGGAGACTTGAGTTCTATTTCTTTGTTGTCTGTTTATTCCTTTTCATAGTCTAACTGTACATTTTAGGAATTCTTCATTATGGTTTCTCAAATGAAAGTAATGTTTACCTTTTGTTTCTTTGGTACGTATAACAGGAAAGTTTTTAGGACAGTATGGGATACACAGAATCCCTAGATAGGCAGACACACACACACAAAAAAGCAGAAAACATCCAATAATGTACTTTTCTTAAGTGCTTGAATTAAGATGTTTCTATCTACCTGCTCCCTGTAAAAGATAAACCTACCAAAGCTTCAATTTATGTATATGTAACTTTTTTCTGACGTGACTCTCAGGCAAAAGAAAACACAGAATCACAGAACCACAGAATGGGTCAGGTTGGAAGGGACCACAGTGGGTCATCTGATCCAACCTCCCTGCTCAAGCAGGGTCATCCCAGAGCACATGGCATAGGATCACATCCAGAAGGTTCTTGAATATCTCCAGCGAAGGAGGCTCCACAACCTCTCTGGGCAATCCATTCTAGTATGTGGTCACCCGCACAGCAAAGATGTTCTTTTTCATATTCAGGTGGAACTTCCTGTGTTCCAGTTTCGGTTATTGGCTCTTGCCCTATTGCTGGCATTCCTTAGAAGAGCCTCACTCCATCCTCTTGCCACCCTCCCTTCAGATACTGATGGACATTGACGAGGTCCATCTCAGTCATCTGTCCTCACAGCTGAATAGGCCTCAGCCTATCTTCGTAAGAGAGATGCTTCAGTCCCCTCATCATCTTTGTAGCCCTCCACTGGACTTGCTTCAGGAGCTCCATGTCTCTCTTGTACTGAGAAGGCCAGAACTGGACACAGAACTCCAGGTGAGGCCTCGCCAGAGATGAGTAAAAGGGCAGGATCACCTCCCTTAACCTGCTGGAAATGCTCTTCCTAATGGACCCCAAGACACCATTGGTCTTCTTGGCCACAATAACACACTTCTGACTCATGGACAGTTTGTCCACCAGGAGCTCCAGATCCTTCTCCACAGAGTTTTTTTAGCAGGTTAGCCTCCAGCCTGTACTGGTGCATGGGGTTATTCTTCCCCATGTGCAGGACCTACACTTTGTTGAATTTCAGTTGTTTTTTTCTGCCCATCTGTCCAACCTGTCAAGGCTCTTCTGATGGGCCACATGGCCCCCTGTAGTATTGGCTGCACCTACCCGTTTTTCTTTCCAAAAATCCAATGTGTTTAGCTAATGGCTTCTTCATCAAAACTTTCTTCTACCTGCACTGTTAATCTCATGGTTAAAATTCAAATTTAAATACACTTTATTTATTTGGCTCAGTGTGCCCTGGCTTTGCGATAATCCATTTTTGATAGCATTCTTTAATACTTATTCCATTTTCATCAACCCATCTTAAATCATTTTTCATAGCAGTCTCATTTAATTTAAGGATGGAGTGTACTTCAGAAGGACCCCTATCCAGTGAGAGCAGACAGTGGTGGAACGTGATGGGACTGGTAACAGAGTCTATCTGTTAATTGTTATGTTATTCTTGTTTTATTTTATACTGACGGTTTTCTCAACATACTGATTGCTTGACTAGCAGATTCTGAACTCAGATTTTTGTTTTCAGATACCAGGGTTACACTTTTCAGATATGTTGATGAGTTTAGAGTCTTATTATTCTTATCTCCCATTTGGCAGTGTTAAGAAGCAAAACATTTCTAGCCCTTGCTGGTATAACTGCTGGGCAAACATCACTGAGCTCAGAAGTAGAAGGTGTTTAAAGGTTTAGGATCATGCCATGTGGCCTACTCTGATACCTGAACCTGAAAGTTTGCTCTCTCTGTTCATTGCATATTTTCACCAGTATAAACCATCTTTGCTGTATGACGATAATGCATCAACAATTGAACCATATTTTTTTCTGATAATAAAACAGGTCTCAGAATTGTCTCTTTTAGTTGCTTGCTCATACAATTGTACTTGAAACAGGAAGATATAACTTTATATTCCTTTCAGCTCTCTTTTTAGTAAGCATAACCATGTGGACTCCTTCTACTGTGTACTGAGAAAGCTGAAACAAATTTTTCTTCTAAAATACAAAAGTAGTTATCTTGATTCAAAGAGAGGGTTCTTCCCGATAAGTGTTACAGTGGCCAGTAGCCCGTATTCAAGCAATGATCCATAACGTAAAGCCACTAGTAGATGTTTCTCTGAAGGAAGTAAATTTTGTTCCAAGAGTACTCTTTATCTTTTATGTCAAAGTGACCTTTCTTAATACTAAAATAAATGTTACAAATTGTTAGGTAATTTATCAACAATTATTTTTTTCTATTTCTATTTTTTATTCCAATGAATTGGAACAACTTCCTTTTGTTTTATTAAGATGTACTTGTAGGGAGTTTTTATTAAAAAAATATTTCAGATATTTTTCCAAGAAATAAAAGCCATAAATCCTAGTCCATAAAGTATAAAGTATAATGTATGGGATATGGATTCAGTAGACTCTGGTTTACATGTGTCATCAAAACATTGAGAAATTAAGGACTTGGGTACATCATATTTGTCTGTGATATTTCAAGCTATGATAACTGCTGAATGCAGAATAAATATAAAGATAAGAACAAATTGAAAAAAAAATAACACCTGGAAATATCACCCTCAGGGAAAAAAAGAACAAAAACAAAAATTAAAATTAAAAACAGTACAAGGATTAAATTCTCTAAAGAAATCTTTTTTTCTTTTTCTTTCTGTAAAAGCATTTTATGAAACATTGATTCCAAGATGTCAAATAAGTTTATCATTTATTTGCTTGTCTTGACATGTTTTGGTGTTGGCTACTGTAAAGTAAAAAATCATGTCATGTAATTCTCCCATGAAAATTTACATGGAAACAACATTTATCAAACACGAGAATCACAATCTAAGGTATGTTTTATCAATGCAGGCTAAAACCTTTCTAAACCTGCTTTTGACTATTGTGTTTGTAGCAGGAAGATAAGCTACTCAGATATTGATGTTGGCAGCATTGTAAGTTTTTGTCATAATTTTTTTCTCAGACTGTTTTCTCTGTCTTTTAAGACGTTGCACCTCTGTCTCTGCATTTCTAAGGTCTAATCTAATTTCTGATTGTCTATTCTTTATGCTGACTGAAAGATGTCTTTCTCACTGATCTGGACATGACTGTAGGTCAGAACTCCCTGTTGCCTAGAATATGGCATTATTTGGCATGAAAAAGTGCAGCAGAAATTTATGTTCAGCCTTGACTGCTCTTATGCTGCCTACTTCAGAATGCATTTATTTTATCAAGGTTTTTTTGGGTTTTTTGGTGTTTGGTTTGTTTGTTTTGTTTTTTTTTTGTTATTATATCTTGGTGCATTCTGCTGAACAATTAAAGGAAAGCCTCATTAAAGAGGAAAGGAAAATACTTCATCATGAAGGGGCAAAAATGAGTGCAGTAAAAAAAAATTTCATGAGCACAAGAGCTAACTTTAGTAGAAAAATGTGTGTGTTCAGAAGGGCATGTGTACAGGTCTTTCAATCATGTAAGAGTACTTCTCTGCTTCCCTTTCTTTTGAAGATGGCAGGACTTTTGAAACAGACAACCCAGAAAAATTACGTAAGATAAACCCAAAGAAATCAAGTGTTCCCATGATACTATATTTCTGTGTCTACCAAAGTGCCTACTCTCTGGATATGCACACCACACAGATAAAATATGCAATGAAATTAGAATGATTACTATTTGGGTGTAGAATAACAAAACATTAAACGGATGAAGAAACAAATCTAATCACTGAGAATGTGGAATGATCATATTAAATGCATTTGCATAAATGTCGTCCTGGTTATATTGAGCTAATATTTATATAGTGTAATAAAGAAAAAATATATGTATTGGTTCATTATGAGCTCAGAATATGAATCTGTCGTGCTCCTTCCCTAAATGTCTTCTTCCTTACTTGTGTCAACACCAGAAGACAAGGCACTCGCTTGTTTTGTTGGTGGATTAATTTCCACCTTGCTCATGATGAGCTTCACAAAGGAGTCGAATAAACCACTCCGGTTACATATAGAAAAGATTTAGGATCATAATTATTAGAGTTGAAACTATAAGGACAGGAAGACAACTAATTATTACAGTAGTCTCATCTTAAATTATTGTGAACTCAGACTACGCAGGCTTGGGAAATCAGAATGGATAAGCAAGGTTACACTGAATGCCCAGAACAGTACCTACATCCCAGTTGTTTGCATTTATGTTAATCCATCTAAGACGATGACATGAATGAGTGCATATGCACTGTCTTCTGGACACAGGATCTGACCTGTAATTGATGCAAAGTAGCATACCTGTGGTTGCCTTCAATAAATGCATGTTACGTAAGGTCAGCAGCAGCCTTCCTCTCTGTGATTAGCAGAAGGAGTCTGACTTGGTAGATTGAAATATGGAGTGAGCCAAACAATGAAAAAGAGTAGGTTAGGACTGACCCAAACAAAACCAAGAATTTATTAAATGGCTAAAAAAAAGGTTTACTTAAAAACAGCGTGTCAGCTTTCTGGCTAAAGCGTCTGTGATTCTGGATTATGATATGAAAATCAAGTGTTTATAGCTTCAGCATCCTAAATTTACTACAGTTTTAATTAGAAAAATCCTTTGGTCTCCTAGGATTAAATCAGGATTTTAAAACTTTGAAGACCTGGGACACTGAAATTTTTCTTTGGTTGTTTTTTTTTTTTTTTTTTTTTTTTTTTTTCAGG
>VWZQ01008065.1:175397-214264 GCA_013397015.1 Myiagra hebetior
TTTTTTTTTTTTTAAACATCTGGGAAATAAATTTACTGATGCCAGACCTAAACTTGAGCCTGACAATTTTTAATACAGACATGGCTGTTTTGCATGTTCTTTCCTGTTTCTAAAAATAGCAATGGTGAAACACAAAACACTTATCTCTTAGTTTTTTGCTGCTTTGAGAATGCACCAATATTTGATGTGTTCAGCAGCCTCTTTATTTTTTCAAGCAGTTCATCAAGCAGTCCTTCACTGTTTGTACAATTTACAATCAACAGCCAATATAGATGAAATCTTAAAAATAAGCAGAACTCTCTCATGTTCACTGGTCATGGCTGGACTGTTGACATGGGGCTGATTGCGTCCTTCTCTACTCTAGATAACACGTCAAATTCTTTTTAATTCAGGCCATAAGGAATTAGATGATAAAAAGTATCATTGAGTCTGTTGTCAAAGAAAACCAGGATTAGTGAGGATGCTGACAAACTCAGGGCAGTTTTGTCGCGGACCTCGCTGTTTGTTGGTGCCAGAGTGTGCGACCTTCCTAAAAGTGTCTCCTCAGCGAAGCCGCTCGGCGGGACCAGCACACACTCACATGCGTACATGCACACACGCAGGGACAGCTCCTTCAACAGCAAAGAGCAGAGAAGGGTCTCCATATGGTGTTCCATGGATGGGGTTTATTGCAGCCCTGCTCATGAAAGGTTCCAGGGACGAAGACAAAGAACAACGGAGGGTCCAGGTTAAAGTACGGGAGCAGATCAAGCACCAGAGACCAATGATCTGAGGGCATGGGGGCGATACAAAGGCGGAACTAAGGTAAGGGAGCCAGTAGGAAAACTCTGGGGAAGTGATGATGGGGCAAGGGCCAATGGGCGAACAGGGAGTGGAGAACCTTCTAGGTCATGGGACATAAAAGGTAACAAAGGGCAGGGAGGCCAACGGGGCCAACCAGGGAAGCAGAACTGGGGTACCTTAATGTAGCAGGGAAAAGCATCCTGGGGGAAGCCTCTTTTGTTCACCCTAACCTGGGGAGGAATCTTTGGTACTAGGGACTGTTTCACCAGTGGACTCTCTTTGTTCCTTGTTCTGTAGGCTCACAGGCCACCGCAGAGTTTATCTTCTGAAGCAGCACTTCCCTGAGTTTGTAACACCTAGAGCTTCTGCAAGATATATAACTTTGTTCCAAAACAAAGTATGCTCAGGGCTGCATGTAGCAAGAGATAAATGATGTGTGGAAAGAGGGTACCAAACAAGGAGGAAATATATTGAGTCAGCTTTTGGCATCTACCTCGCAGGGGGCAGGATGGGGGTTGGGAGGGGGAAAGGGGAAGAGGGAAAGGGATTGGGCAGCACCACAAGAAACCTGAGAAGTCACATGACTGCTCACTGGTAGCGGAAAAAATTTTGTAAGTCTTGATTCTAAAAACTGACACCATGATTTTAGAGCTCATATTCTCATGTCTTTTTTTTTTAATCAGGAACATGTATTTCACCTAACAGATTGCATTTCAAAATAACTCTCAAGGGAATACAGAACTGATGAGAATTCATTATTTAGCAGACTGACAAGCAGCAAGTTATTTTTAAAATGACTGGCATAAGGACAGGTGAATGAATCCCATATAAACCAATTGATATGAATGATTTAAAAAGGGATTAGATTAAATGTTAATTATCCACTGTGCTAGTGAATCATTTCATAGTTACTGGTTTTATTCACTAATAAATAGGTACAGTGAATTAAAAAGTAACATTTCACATTTTTCCATGAGAGAGGTACATCTAGATGCCCATACCTTTCCTCTCCTTATGGTTTAGTTTTTGAAATAAAGGATCCCCTATAAAAAGGTTACCATAAATAAAAGAATAAAACAAAAAAGGAACACTTTTCTAATAAGATATGATGGCACTAGTGAAATTAATAGAGTCAACCTCTGGGGTTTTTTTCCTTGCTAAATGGCAGAGTGGAGCTATTTATTTAGAGATGTTCCACATTCTTTCTTTGTATCTGCTACAGAGAACTGTTTTCATAGATCAATTATAACAGAGAAATTGAAGGTTTAGTTGCTGAAGACTTCTCAGCAATTGATGTTCTACGAACAAATGTTCCAGAACTGTGTCGTCACAATAATTAGATGTCACAAGTTAAGGAAACTGCAAAAACTTCAGCATCTGACTAGTTAAGAGCTGTCATTTAACAAACCTGGCTTAGTTTTCAGAGTTTTCAGTCTGAAAGTCATGAGAAGCAGGGTAATTTACATCTCTCAGTCCTACTGGTCTTGTAATTTTACCACTTGCTGTATTTCTTTTACACTGTTTCTGACATTCCTTCTGTCCAAGAGAACTGTAAACATGACTTTAAAGATTAGCTACTGGGGCAATTTCCTACTGCAAAAGGTGGATCCTAAAATAATTTTCACAGCAGTAGGATCCTGATTGTTCTGTATGAATTATTCACTGTTCAAAACAGCATGTGGGAAGATACCCTGTTTACTCTTTGGTCTTAGTCTCTCCGGCTATTACCATTAATCACTGTTCCTGCTTCTTGCATAATATACTTTCATATTATTATTTCTTATATGATCTTTCTTTCATACTTTTTAAAGAGAAAGAAAAAGTGAAAATAGCTATTTTAAAGTTCAGTCTTTTAAGTTTTTTGTTTAATTCTTCCCTACTGTATTTTATAAGAGTTTCTGCCTCTTCACAATGCTCTTTTTCTTCTAAGTATGTATAGACACTGCTTTCTTTCTTCCTTTGCTTTCATTTTCTGGCATACACTAATACTTCTTTATTGTACATGTTACCTTATGTGTGTACATCCCTCAGTAACTATCTCTTATCTACTTCTTTTAATCTCCCTTCTATTTTCTGTACAATTTCATTCTGAAGTTCAATTCTTTTGCTCAAATTTCTTCTAGTGCTGTGTTGGTGTTTTAAAAACTTTTCCTTATATCATGTTTCAGTGATGATGAAAAGCTTGGTTTTCTCTTTCATTTACCAATCTTCTGGTAAATCAGTCAGCTCCTTCAGCACTTGATTGCATATCATGAGGACTCATGGACTTAAGAATGACAAGTTTGCTTAAATATTCTCTAAACTGATCCTCTTGCAACAGTATGTCCTCCTTGTTCCAGATTTTCTCCCTGGCCTCTGCATCTGTGGAATCCTTCTGAAGGCTGGTCTTACTTCTAAAGACGGAAGTAATGAAGACCTTCAGTATCTCACCTTTTTCAATGTGCTCTGTCAGCAAGGTTCCTGCACCATTCACTCACATTTGCCCTAATCTTTCTTTTGCCACTGATATAGTTGCATGCTGATATTGCAGCACTCCAAGCTCTGTGATCCCAACAAGTTCATAGCCCCAAAACTGCCCACGGATATCTAATTCCTCATGTTTATTCCCCACACTGTGTGCACTTGTGTGGAAGTATGGCTGGGGATGAAATTAGAGGAAACTGAGACATTATAGTCACATCCTATCAGAGTTATAACAGTATGGAAATTATAGGGTAAAGTGCAGCTGCTACTCCCTGGATGAAGTGTGGTTGGCATGTGCAAAACCTATTCCGTGATGATTCCTAATATAAACAATTTGTCTTAAAACACCTGCTAAGAGGGATGGAATGGGGGGTGGAGGAGAGTGGAAACATGGCCAGGCTCTGTTGAAATCCCTGCAAAGAGGGAAACTCAATGGTACTTTGCAGCTGATAAACTGCACGGCACCAGTCATCCAAAGGACATTGGAGAAGATGTCTTACTGCTGAGCCAACAACTGTGCTGAAATCACTCTCCTCAGATGAACTTGGCTCATTATAGCCTAACTGCAATATTAACTCACACCTCCATCCCAAAGTTACCTGCCTCCAAGGTATGACCACCTCTCACGGGGCATGCGCTTTATATTTTATTTACTATCTTTAAGAGTGAAATGGGACACTTACACCAATCAGTTACAAAGGTATGACAAGAATCACTCACGCTCCACTTCAACATAAAAAAGTAATTTAAAAGTAAGCTGAGACTGGTGAAAAGTTAGGGGAGACTCCATCATTACTGCTGAGATCAGTCGATGGGCTGAACCTGTCTTGTCCCCCAAAGGGATGCCTATGGGGTAAGAACTGTACTCTGTGCCTGCTGAATACTTTTGTTGGGGATTAGACCTTGTCTGTGTATTGCTTTGAATTTATGTTTTTGCAGTCAGATACTATCACTGGCAATCCTCGAAGTTTAACCTATCATAATTTTATATAAATCAAGAGTGTTTTTCTTCAAACTGTTAGTGAGAGTATTTCAGGGGCTTTGGAAGTTTCTGGGGAAGTTGCTGAAGCCAGTGGGGATCATACTCAAATGAAAGTGGAAGACCTGGTAAGGGGTCATGAAGTGGGAAGACCTGCTGAAGGGTCTCCCTTATTCTGTTGGTGTATTTTCCTGAATAAGTCAGTGGAACTGCTCTCTGATCCAGTAACTGCTCAGTGAAGGGTCCCTGTAAAGGGATGAAGACAGACTGGTCAGACACAAGGGTTTCGGCTTTCCTAAGATGCTGACAGACAAATCAAACACTAAGGGCCGAGGAAATCTCCCCACACTAAGGACAGAGGAAATCTCCCCTTTCCATGTGACAGCTTGTGTGCAGGCTCTTCAGAGAGGACCCCCAGCATGCTTGTTTCCCTGAAATTGTCTGGGTGCTTTTATCATAATGTGCCTACTGGCACTTTCTTGCTTACACACCAATGCTTGAGGTGACTCTGCTTAAGCCTGTTTTTGTTGAATTTGTGTTCCTTTTTGTTCACATCACTCCTGGCCTTTTCCTCATGAGCCCTGTTTATGCCTTCCCCACAGGACTGCTGATAACTCTCTCCCTCCCCTGTCATTCCTATATCTGTGAAGGGCTTATGTGACATTACAGATGCTAGAAAAGATACAATAATACTCTCTAGGAAGATGTTTAGATGGAAGAAGAGCCAGACTACAAGTACTGGAACCTCTAAATATATACAGCCTCATAACCAGGCTTCTTAGAAGCTTTAGATTCCCCTTCATCTCAATAACCTTTCTCTGGCTAGTCATGCAAGATGCTTTGCTGGTATTTTTCCAGAGTCTGATCTAGCATTCATTTGAAATTAATAAAAGTTTTGTTATGAAATCCAGTAAACATAGGATTGATCTCCAAATACCTTACTTATTCTTGTTTCTATGCAAGCACTTGCATAGAAATCGATAACAATAGACAACACATTCTGACACTTAAATAACAAATTCTTCATTTTGTTTTACATGCTACTTTTATGTGTACAAGGAAAACACTTCAACTTATTATGTGCATATATTCACATTTCAACTTCAGTTGTCATGCTCATACACTTTTTCTTTTTAAATTCTGTGTTTATTTTCAGTTTACTACAAAAAAAAAAAAGGTTTTATTAGAAAGCAATTGCCAGACAGATGGTTCTCTCTAAATCACAGTGATAGGTCATTGTTAGTTTTCCAAATTCAATAATGTCTTAATCTGCTACATTTCATTTTGCACTTTAAATATATGAAACTTAAAACAGACAAATCAATTTATTGAGGAGATAGAAGCAAATATTTTTTTTAATGATACTCCATTTACTATTAGTTCTTTGTTTAATTTTGAGTTCACGTTTATTGGGAAAATAATTTCATAGGGGATCCTGACTTGATTTTTTCTGTGAAGCTTGTTTAAAATACAGGTCACACTTAGAATCATAATTGGAAAGAACCTTAGAGGTTCCAAACCTCTGCCATGTGCATGGATACCTTCCACTAGAGCAGGTTGCTCAAAGCCCCATCCAATATGGCCTTGAACACCTCCAGAGATGGGACATCCACATCTTCTGTGGGCAATCTGTTCCAGTTTCTCACAACCCTCTGTATAAAGGTGGTGAGAGTCAATGTCACTCTTATACTTCAACCTACGCTCTTTCAATTTAAAACCATTCTTCCATGTCTTATCACTACAGGTTCATCTAAAAATTCCCTCTCCAGTTTTCTTTTAGGTCTCTTCAAGTACTGAAATGTTCCCTGGAGCCTTCTCTTTTCCAGGCAGAACCTGCCCAACTCTCTCAGCCTGTCTTAATAAGGGAGATATGATGGAGGTTTTACGTTACTCTTAAGTGGACTGCAAGAAACTCACATAAGCAACACATTTATATTCCAGCTATAAACCAGCTGCAGAGGATAGAATTTTAATCTCTTCTTTGCCAGTGGAGGCTGCTTTTCCAAATAGAAAATTTCAAATGTGACAAAATAGACCTGCCTCGATTTTCTTAAGGAATTTAGGATTTCACTGTGCATGGAAATTAAATGGAACAGAATGTTCTTGGAAATTAAGTTAAACCTCTCTGTATATCTCCCTCTGCTAAAACCAGAGAAGAATAATTAAGATACAGTATTTTTATATTACTATTTCAAGCTAAAAGTGCTCGTGGTTGGAAGTGATAGCGTTAACCTAACTACCTTACAGACTGTATCATCATGCCTTCTACTGCTTCATATTAATGTTTCATATCATCTCCATGCAGACTAGCCCCAAGCTGGCCAGTCTTCTGTTTATATGAAGAAAAACCAGCAAATATGCAATAAAGCCTATTATGTTTAATTTAGTGTTATGGCAAATTTGTCTAAAGAAAAAGAAATCAGTAGTACAATGGTTTTTCAGATGTATTTTAGGACATCAGTTGCAGAACTTTGGCAAACTGAAGTTAATTTGACATAATGTTAGCACACCAGAGGGACAAAATGCCATTTAATAAGTAAAGAAAGAAGTAGCTTTTTCTGTACACCAATATAGGTTTTTGCAGTTTAATAATCTTTATGGGCTGTTGAAAGTCAGTTCTTTAAGTGCACTGGTTTTCAAATATTTCTTGCAGACAGATCTAATAAGAAAAATGTCTTCATAGAATTTTTCAATATATTTATTTCCTGTAAATGTAATATAAATAGAAGATATTTAAAATGCATGTTCGAGAATCACACTGAAACTTACATGAGTTTTTCTCTCAGAAACCACAGGAATAATTTAGAAGATATAGAATTAAGAAATTGAGTGTTTTATTAAAGATGTAAATTTAACAAAAATAATTTCTTGTTGCTAGAAACATGCATGCTATTTATTCTGAAACAAACCAAAGCTGAATGGTGTTAGAGTATACATAACTTAATTTTAAGAAACTGATACACTCTTACAGAATTTCATAGCTTTATAGAACTCTAATCTATAAATTACAAACTTCCAACATAGATTAATTGGAATACAGAAACGGAAATGTAATAATTACTAAAATGAATGACAACAATAAAATTATCAGTTATGCTATGTTAAAATTTTGAGATTTTTTTTCACACAGGAGGTACTTACATAGGAAATTTTAATTAGCTTATTTATGTTTTCACACTGCTAGAATAAGTTGAACCTTGGTACCTATTTTATATGCTTTTTGTTATGTCAAAACTCAGCCTTTAAAAGATGTCTTTTACCACCTTTGTTTGCCTGTATTTCAAAGCAAGCAAATGAACACCATTCCTAAGCCACAATACCTTCAGTGTGTTCTGTGGGATGCATATATTTCACAGTACTGCATGTTCTCCTACGGCTTTAACTAAATCTCTGCTCTGGAAGGGTAACTAAAACTGTGCTTGTAGAAGACAAAGTTTCCACAAGTCAAGACTTCAATTTTCAGACATTTTTCAAATGGAGAAACAGGGAACAGAACTACTTTGAACACTCCTTTTTCTACGTAATCTGTGTACTTGTCCACACACAGCAGATCTCTTTCTTAATAACCTCTTTCTCAATAACTAGAACCTTGTTTTATCTATGTTCCAAGCCAGATCATCTGATTTTAGTATTCCTAAAGAGGAAGAAATAAATTTCTGTGTAGCTATTTTTTTGGCATGTCGAAGTCCTAGAGAATGAGCAGTATCACAACTGCAGTTTACATGTTTCAAAAAATTTTGTTCATCTTGAGAACAGATTTTTTCACTTTCTTTTACAGTCCAAGTTGTCAATGAAGTTGCATGTAAAACCGTGGATCTTCATTTTGCTTTTTTCACCATGGCCTTCTCTTCTTAATTTGGTATTTACAGGTTGTCCATAGGCGTGAGAATACCACTGAAGTCATCCCATGCCTATTGCCACATCAGCATCAAAATTGGACTGAAAATTCTACAGTCTCTCTTTCTTGAACTTCTGCAAATTTTGGTGATTAAAAGCCTGAGTGTTTATATAATAGAAGGCTTTTATCTTTACCACATTTCAAAATTACTACAGTAAATAACTGGTTTTGAAGAAAACTAAGGAAAATTAACATCCAGTTTCCTTTTCTGTTTTCTATTTTGTTTTGTTTTTAAAGAGCAACAATTTTTGTAATTTTGTGGACATTTTTTCTTTCAATCTTAGTTAATTGTAGATGCAGTATTTTCTCCATGAGCTGATAAATTTGCAACTGGATCGATATTTCTCAATGAAATTTGTCGTTATATTTAATTTTCTTTTTCCCTATTTTTTTTTCCTCATTGATATCCCAATAAGCACAGTTACTTTGTTCCCTTCAAATACTAAAGGTTGTATTTCTTTCCAGTTGGAATTTCTAATTCCACAACCTTTAACACAATTAAGACAGTCTTCCACTATATAATCATTTGACCAAATTAGACATATTTAGTTCGGGTATTTCCTCACCGAAAATGAAGAAATCCCCTAGTCATATTTGTTTTCTGCTGAAATTCTACCAATGTCTTCACATCTCTCTTGTATTGAGATGCCAAGAGGAGAATGCTGCATTTTCCAAGCCAAGTGTCGGAACTTCCATTAGACCACTAGACTCAGGGCCCCATCCAGCCTGGCCTTTAACACTTCTGGTGATGGCATATCCACAACTTCTTTGGGTAGCCTCTTCCAGTGTCTCATCACTCTCACAGTAAGGGCTTTCTTCCTAATATCTAGTTTAAATATACCCTCCTTTAGATTAAAGACATTACCCCTTGACATATCACTACATGCCCTCAGCAAAGGTCCCTCTGCAGATCTCTTGAAGCCCCTTTCAGGTACTGGAAGGTTACTATAATGTTTCTATCAAACTTCTTCTCCAGGCAACAACAGCTCTCTCAGCCTGTCTTCATAAAAGAGATGCTTCAGCCCTCTGATCAACTTAGTGGCTTTCCTCTGGACTTGTTCCAACAGGTCCACATCCTTCTTAAGTTGGGAAACCTGAGCTGGATGCAGCACTCCAGGTGAGGTCTCACAAGAGCAGAGCAGAGAGGGAGAATCACCTTCCTCAACCTGCTGGTCAGGTTTCTTTTATGAAGCCCAGGATGTGGTTGGCTTTCTGGGCTGCAAGTGCACACTACTGTATTAGGTTGAGCTTGTCCATGAACACCACCAAATCCTTCTCCTCAGCGCTGTTCTCATCCATTCTCTGCTCAGCCTTTACTTGTGCTTGAGATTACTTCAGGCCTTAATAGTAATTAATATTTGTTTCATAATTTACTTTTCATTTTCAAAAAAATTTGTCCATGGTGAGTTTTCAGGGCCATGCTCGGAATATCTTGCTTTTGAAATAGCAGTTGGTAAGATTCAGGCAAAGAAAATAAGAGTGATCTGCATTGATATTTTGAAGACATATTCAATCATATGTATGCAGCAGTTCCTTTCTTTCAAGCTGAAAGAAATTAGATGGTTCTTGTAGTTTCAACTCAATGTATTATGTGTTGCTGGACCAGTTCAACTGTGCACTGTTTTAACACAGTTTGTAGTAAAACATGTTTCAAAACATGTAAATTATGCAGGGAATTCTGCAAACTGAAACATCCAGACATCTCCCTCATCATCAGACATCTCAGGGACTACACCTTACACAGCTAAAGCAGCCATGAAGTGAGAGAAGCAGAGATTCATGTGTGTGCTGGCTTGTAGAAGTAATGAAAATGCTAGAAATGAAAGAGTATTTTACCAAATACTCATACAAACCTATAAATTGCCATTCATGTTGACTATTGATGCCTTTTCCTTCTTTGGTCCTGACTAACTGTATGTTGTATCATTTATGTGCAGCAAAATGTTTCTGAAAGCTCTGTTATCCTGATTATCTCCACTGTCATCTCCATTAGCTTTCTTCTTTTCTATGTTATCATCATAATACTGTGCAAATGCAGAACATAAAGAGTCTCAACATCAAAGAGCTGATAGTCTAAAATAATTCAGGTGGTACATTACTACATGAAGCCACCGTGAACTCAATCTCAAAGGCAAGCACAGCTACTAAATGTCAAAAAGACAATATAGCATGAGGTAACATGGTATTAGCTAAAAAGATTCAGAAGGGGACCATTTAAGTGCTGATGAAGCATGCATGAAACTCAGGCTTTGAAACCTTATTAGTGAATACAGATGGACATCACCATCGGACAACTTTATGATGATAACTCTTTGATATTCATTAGGACATACGAGCTGTTCAGCGAATGTTTTTTAAAGTTAAGCAGCCTATGTTTGGTCCCATAAAGACAAAAATGTCACTTGAAGCAAAAGTATTCAAAAATACAGCAATGTGGTAATTAAGAAAGGGGTTTTATGGGACATTATTAAGATCTGGAAATCAATTAGTTGCATGGAAAGACTACTATATTATCTTTCACACAGCACACCATTATTTTTTAATCTTTTTCTAAAAAAAAATCCCATTAATGCCCATATCTTCTTTTGAGATTAGTCAGAATCATATAGATACATTCTTCAGTCATGAATTTTTACAGGGTTTAGTAAAATGGGGTTTTAGGTTTTAGTTACTACCACAATTAATACAACAAAAAGCTAGAAATAAATTACATGTTGTGTGATTTTTATCTTTATTACAGCAATTATATGCCAAGATGAGTTTCTGGAGTAGTTAATCTATGCATTGTTTTTACACAAAGTTTATAGCAAAGCTGTAGTTCAAGCCCGAGTCACACAGGATGTTGTTTCCTGATAAAAAATTCCACGATCCAGCTAGAATTAACCATAACATCTTTCTTCTGCAGCTTTATTTACTGATCAAAAGGTCCTCCAATTCTGTAGGGTAATCATTTATCTAGATGACCTCTATTAACTTCCTTCAGAAAAATCTGGATGAAGAGGATAAAAGCAGTCATCAGATTTATAAGAGCTGAAAGCTCTTTTGTTTGAAAAGGATTGTAAATATAAGAAATGTCTTTTCATAAAAAAAATCTCAGAAGTAAAGATGGTGTTACATTTACTAAGGAAGACATCCAGACCTAAGTCTTAAAGAATTAATTTCAGTGAAAGTTACCCTTGATAGAAGTATACATTCCTTTTCCTTTAAAGTTCAAAATTTGCATTTAGTTGTTAGTGACCAAATAACAGATTCATATGGATCTATTTATTGCCTTATCTGTTTTTTAATAAAAGACAAAATAAAAAACATCCTAATATTCTATTTTACATTAACTGTCTTTTTTCATTTCCAGAGCATTAACCACCTCACCTACTCTAATCTCAATAATGGAAAGTTATTTATTTACTGAAGGCTTATCAAGTTTGTGCTTCATTACCTTTTTCTGGGTTCCAGCTGGAACTTGTCAGTCATTATGAGCAGCCTGTTAAGTCTTATGCCTGCAGCAACTTTTAGCCGTGATTTCTGAATAAAAAAGAGGAGAGTGAGATATCACTGCATTATAAAGGGAACTTAATTCCTGAAATATGGGAGCATAGTATGTTTCAGTGTGCTCCTTATAAACTGTCTCCTTTAGAGAATCCTGGGCAAAATGGTTCACCACAAAGTGTATTTTGTGTGTATATGAGCTCACATGCTTTCAATCTACACTTCTGCTCACTGTTGTCACCATGGAGGCAAAATATTTCAGAAATATCAGTGCATGATTCTTTGCTTCAGCATCTCAGCTTGATGTTAGCTGATTATCACTGTACATCTAGAAACAAGTTGGATAATCCTCAAATTTTATTTAGCCTACTGTAAGCAACGATGCTCTCCTATCCTCCTTTCTATTTTAGTAGAACTTCAGTAAAACTCTTCAGTAAAACTCAGCAAGCTATTATCTGTTATAAAGCAAAATTATGTTATAAATCAATGATATAAAAGCAAATTACACTTGGCCATTCACAGTATGATCAGATTCTGTGCCAATTGTGTTTGCACTTTTTCATGGGATTTCAAGAAAATATTTCCTTAGGCTCAGGAGTGAAAATGCAATAGTACCATATGACAACATAAAAGGCATGGTGTTTTGATATTGAATTGTAATAGAACATGCAACTTTCATTAAGGCTGGCCTGAGACTTCTTAGCCAGATGGACTAATTTTACTTTCCCTTGGATAAGGATCAAAAGTCTGACTGCTGCTGCCATGGAAAGACAAAAAGAGTAAAATTAGAACAGAAAGACTAGAGAAAGAATTGTGAAGACTCATGAAGGATAGGCTTGCTATTATTGTATATTCATGGAAAAGAAAAAGAGTTCAACTATCATTTTCCCAGAGGACCTACTTGTCCTTTTCTCTTATTCTAAATGAAATTAATAAATCCTTTTAATTATGAAGGAATAGGTGATTTTAAATCCTCATCTTGTTTTTGGGAGTCTAGCATTGTAGATTTCTCATACACTCACACCTTTAAGTATCTTCAGGAATAGGATCACGTTCCCATTTAATGTAAAGTACATTTATTTCCAAGAAAACAAAAGGTACTGGGGTCAGCATGAGCTGTTGTAGCTAAGGGCAAACTAACTTTTGCCAACTAACCGATTATTGTGGAATTGGGCTCGTTCTTATCTCCAGTTTTCAGCTTCTTCCTTCACCTGTCTCTTAATTGCCTCTGATATGCCCTGGTGACAATTAACCCAGTATCTCTGGCATATAAGAGCTCTCCAAACTGCTACTTCCGCTTTAAAATTGGTACTCTCCTCTTTAATGAAGGGAATCATTGAACCAGTTTTCTGTAGTGCTAATGGAGTTCAATCTTAGATTTTAATTTAGGGCATCATCTGTAAAGTTTGTTTTTAAAAAGGAAATCAATTAAATCAGCATAGGTGAGCACATAGAAATTAGATAAAAATATAAATATTATGACTACTTAGTGCTGCTTAAAATATAAGTAATGCACAGAACTATATAAAATTAAATTAATGAAAACAGGACTTATACAGAAATTATATTCTGAGCTTTAGTTTGACTTCTAGTCTTGTTGCATCATCCAGTTAGTTCAGTAATTATCTCTCCTTCATCAGGAAATACTTAGTAATGCCCATATGAAAGCCCATATCTGTGTGTTCACTTAGCAATGCCACTTCTTTTTTTGACAAATCACATGAGTTTTACAAATACAATATGAAACTGATGGGTTTATCAGGATCTTACTAAACCCTTTATCTATGGATCAGCTGTTACAGCTGCCCCATAGGCGAAAATCTTAAAGGTGCAGGAAGCACTGTTCTGGTGTCCCCAAACCCACATTATTGCACTCAGAGCAATAGTCTTTAGTGTAACGACTGCACAGGAAGCAGAAGGCTGGAGTTGGCAGTGGGAGGTAGTAAGACTTGATGTCAAGACATCTATGCCCATTGAAAAATACTTCAGAGTATAATACTGCTCTTCAGAGAACACAGACATCTGAGAATGTAGCAAGTTAATTGTCAACTGCTTGTTCACCCTCTCTCAGACTGAGTTCTTTTTGTGAGACACTCAAAGCAGCAGTGAAGAATATCTAGGATTCTTATTTTTTTAGATACTCCTTGAAAGACAAGACTGGAAGATCAGGGGAGATATTATTAATCTTACTTGTGGGTGTTTATGTGGGCTGTTTAACTAGTTTACTGTACCATGTTTAGATAATGAATGAAACAATGAAATCCAATATGGGAATTCATCCAAAGGATGAATTGGTATATGATGAATCCTGTTTTAATGATAAATGAACAACTTTAATTGTACATGATGCTTTTACTCTCTGTATTATCTCTAATATCTATACAGATGGAAACGACCAGCCAAGTAAATCTTAACATTGCTATGAAGTACATTTTAGTCCCATTTAGACACACCCTGAACAGATATAAATAATAGACCTTTTAACAGGAAAGTGTCATTCAGCTTGGATTGGAAAATTTAAGATAGTCTACAAAAGTTGTTTCCGTTTTCATGTTTTTGAAAAAAAATTCTAAGCCATAAAACCTAAGGAGCTTTATTTTTGCTTTTTTTTTTTTTTTTCCCTGTGGATCTTCTACTTGTCTAAATACTGTCATAATTTTGGGATAAATTAATTTTAGGAGAAATTAATGGGAAAATCTAAGATGGGAAAGTCATGCAATAAAAATCTGTGATCTTCTATAAACTGGTTACAGGTTTCTTGCAATATGATGTAGCAAGTTGGATGCACTTGCTTACATTTTCCCATTGAGTGTGTAGTGGATCCTAGGAGAAGTGGTAGGTGTGCTCAAATCTGCTTCAGAAAGAAGGAGTAATCAGGAAGTTCTGTGCTGTATCAATGCCAAAATAAGCACCAAAAAAAAAATGCCAATTGTTAAGATTTATCTTTTGGGGGTTTATTCCTCAAGAATTAACATTCATGTCTTCCCTAAGAAATTACTTTTCTATGTCTTCTTCCTTTCACTGTGTTAAACTGTTGCAAGAAGCTGGGAAAAACAATAAATGCCTGAAAAAAATATCAGACTGATGATTTTTAGTTTAGCTGTGTATGGTGTTGACGTCATTCAAAGATTCAGTAAAGCTGAGCTGACCTTTGCCTGGATGAAGACAGCTGTCACATTTCTTGCCATGCTTGTGCCATTCTAAAGCTGTCCATGACTCATTCAACCTTTGATATATGCAAGAACTGCAAATATATGTCATCTTGGCTGGCATAATAGGAAAGATTTTATGTTAGATAGACCAATGTATAAAGATTAACTGCTAAAGTCATTTCAAGACACATTTTAATTTCATGTATTTTTAATTTCATTTGAAAATCATAGAAAATAAACAACTGATTATAAACATCCAATCTGGTTCTGTGACAAGAGTGGATGGAATGAGGCACAATAGATTATGTAGAATTAGGAGATCAAATCTTTTTCTCATTGTTGGTATCAGAATTGTTAATGAGGGGACATCCAGTCTTGAGATTTACATTAAATAACAGGTATTGACATCTCAGAGTCTGTGAAAAAAAAGTAGACAGAATATTTCAGGGGTTGAAGTTCATACCTACCATACCATAATAAGCTTAAAAGAGCCCAGCCTACTTACTAAATGCTAAACAATGACACATAAATTGACTATTCTGAGTAAGGACAGTTGAGGAAGTAAACTGATGGGATTTAATTTTTCTTTCTTGTCTAGCATAGAAAATACGTTTTATATATATATATATATACAGAGTATAAAACTAGTGTCTAGGGAAAATGATAAAAAAATATTCTAGCTAGAAATAAACCCGAATTTTACAACTGTAAAATTTTAGTACATATTCTATATGTAAAATACTATTTTAGTATTGAAAGGGAAGAATGAGAATAATTAACGCTCGCAAAAACAGAGTACTGGGAAGCAGAGGATCCCCTGTACTGTGACACGTTCCATTCAGACTGAGAAACAGACTGAGCAAGGAATTTTTATTCTACAAAAGTTATTAGACTCTGCAGGTATAGCTGCGTGAAACTGGATGACCTATTATCTGCAAGAGGTGAAATCAAATCTATTAGTTCCTCTTCATGTCTGATTTTCTAGGGACAGGTATTCTTTGGGGGCTCATTTTAAAGTAGATAATACTGAAGATCTGGTTATGAAGTTATATTTACTAGGTAAATATATTTTCCCAGAGCTCATCAAGCTATCTTTTATTCTGGATTGTTGACATACAGTGTAAGTCAATCGTAGAGAAAAGAAGCTCTGATGTGTGCTGCCCTCAAGACACAAAAATATGTCACATGAGGCAATGGAGAAGCATCAGTGATTTGTACTACATTCTAAAGTGACATTAGTTCACAGGGATAGTAGTTCTCGATTTTATATTTGAGAATGCAAAAAAAGATCAAACTATACAGCTCCATACTTTGTTCTTTAATAAAAACTTTATTTTACATAGAGCTTGCTCTTCTGTTAATAGCAAGGCGGAAAAAAAAAGAGTTTTTGAAAACTGGTGAGATGCAGTTCCAGATCTGGAAGTGAATTTTGCAACTTGAGACAATCTCTAGTGTTTATTGTCAAAATGATTTATGAAATGAGTTGAAAAATACACTTTTCTTTTCTAGGCAGAAAGGAAGATGCTGCCATGTAGTAATCCCGATGGATCAGCTTCCCCATCAATTGCGTATTGACCTATTTAGTGAATTTTAGCAATTTACCTTTTAAATACTACCAGGGCATCTAGTGATATCTATCAAGAGACAACCTATTTTTTTTTTATTAATAATACTAAATGTTTCATAGCATGTTTAGCAGCCCCAAAGTGATGTCCTTTGATTACCTAGCCAGTCATCAAACTCCTTTCAAATTTGAAATGCATGACAAACACTAAAATATCTGGTTACATACAGATACGCAAGTTAATGTATTTCTTCCTGTGATCATATATTATTGTCAGACAAAAAAAAAAAAATAGTGATTCCATTTCAAGATTATTTGCTTCAAGCAGAATTGTTTTAGTCATGAGATCAATACTTTTATAGTGTGTAGCTGCTCAGAAATGGATCTCCAGTTTGAAAGATAAACAATCAATTAATTGAAGAATTAATGAGTATTTCCTATGCACTTGTTAAATGATGGCTATAGTATAAGCAGTAGAAACCCTGCCATGAGATGTTCAAATTTGCCTCCAGTAATTTTCCACTTAAGATGTCCTGTATGTGCTAAAAATGTACATTACCAGGGCCTTAGATACATATAGAAGCTGTGTCATGGTGCTGCTTATTATCAACTGAGCAATGTTATTAAGTCATTAAGAAAATAACATTTTTAGGAGTATGTTTTTATATAACTGAGCAGCCCTACTAAAGCCATCAAGAAAAGGAAGATCAAATAAAGAAGTTTATTTATGTAAAAATTGTACATTTGAGCTTATTTTACCTATCTCACACCTTTTTTTTTTTTTTTTCCTGTTGGACTGTTGGAAATAATGTGTTGTACAAGGTCTTTACTAATGTTTCCAGAGGTGAAGCTTCACATGATGCTGACTTGCATTTACTCATGCTGGTAGTCATGGAGCCCTGAAAACAAAATATTCATTACTCTAGACCAAATTCAGGTCCAACAATTACAACATTGTGCTTCCAACAGAACTCAGTGTCAAATGCTTACGAGGATGGTGGAATAATAAAATATAAAAATAACAAGTATAAAAGTTTGGGTGTTTTAGTTTTTTGTTTATTTGTTTATTTTGGGAATACTGAACAGAGCAAAGATAAAGCTGTAGTCAAATAAGAATACCAAATAAAAAGTGAAGCACTATTATTGGTTTTATATGACTTAATATGAAACTCTACATTTCATAGAAAGAGCACACAAGTTTAAAAAGACACAGTGCCAAATAAGAAATGAAAAATTGGACTTGAAACAAATAATGAATATTCTCTTTTTCAACCTCCAGTATAGTGGGAAATGGATGGCACCCACTTTGCTTTCTAAAGGATATAAAAACAGCCTATAAACATTATTTCATACTGAAAATAACTATTCATAAATTTACTTTGCTTAATCCAGGGATCTCAAGTGGCAGCAGTAAAGATGATGATCTTGCTTAAGTCAGGTATATGAGCACTTAACTTTATGCTATGCAAATATTAAACCATAGTACATTTAAATCTGCATTGGTTTCTTTATATACATGGAGCTCAGATTATAACTGGCAGTGGATCTAGAACTTTGCTATATTTAACATTTTTCCAATCAAAGAATCTGAAACTAAATTTGGATAGTGATTAATTTGTCATCTATTTAAATTAGTGTCTTGGATATTCCAAACATCAAACATAGATTCAAGACTTGAACCATGACTGCACTTCTACATTTTCACTATATTATAAACTATCAAGAATTGTATGATGTTTATTCTTTTTCATCATAACTTCAGCTTTTAGGAACAGCTTCTCTTTCTGTTTTAACTGAACTCCATTTGGGGTAATTCTGTGTTTACATAGCAAATACGAAAATGTAGACCCTCAGTATCCAACCCAAATGTAGAGAGAACAGAGCCTCCTCAGTCTGATCTTCAGATTTCTAGCTGGCTGGGTTTATACCATCTGTATAATGCTTGACACCACGACAACAATCATGAAACAGGTATGGACTCTGATGGAAATATGATTTTCATGAATAGAATTTGTTTATTTTTGTGATTGTTTAAAGGTATTGTGAATGTAGATGAAATACAAATACTCATTGTTAATTGTTTTTTCTTTTACCAGCTTGTTCACTTTCAACTAGCCAGTAGAGTCAAATGCAAGAGGCATTTCACCATTGCTTTTGTGCACTTCCTCATAACATATGGATGTTATGTGCTTCTTCAGCATCTTCTCTAACCTATAACTTGATGCAGAAAGATATAGCAAAGGATGAACCTATTCAAAAGCTTAATTATAGTATTTCAGACTGAAAAATAGATTAATTTTTAATAATCACCCTCTGGTAAAGACTTTTCTAGAAGGCTGAAAAATCAGAACTGGAAAATACATAGTCCAGTGATTCTTTACTATCATTTTACAGTTTGCTTTTTTTTTAATCAGTAGTTATTCAGTTTAAAGCACAAGATAAAACACCAGAAACACTACACCACACATTGAGCAATTTTTCATCTGTGATGTCCCTTTAATACCAAGTGATCACCAGAGTTTCAAAACTTGATCTGAAATTTATTTTTGCAGTAAAAGGTTAGATTGTATGTGTTGTAATGGTACTACAGGAAACCTGAAAAAAAAAAAAAAAACCTCATGAAAAGTATCTTTAAATTGTTTTTATAATATTCAAAATACTTGAAACATGTAAAATATTTATGTAAAAATAAGACATATTCACTAATTGTTTTGTTACATGAAAAAGGAAAGACAAATATTACAGGTGGTCCAAAGTCCAGTGTGGCTCTATACTTCCCTAAGGGAGTGTGTTAGCTGTTAAGGTCACATTTTTTTCCCCCTTACTGTTCTACAAGGCTAGTAGCATGCACTCTTCCCATGCTTTTCTCTAAGTGGCTAAGGCCCTTACTTGTTTAGAAAATGGGATTAAACACAGGCTTTCCTACTGTGGATGAATAGCCTGGTCAGCAGGTTGCTTATGTTGAAAGCAAATGAACCAACCAGCCAAGCCAGGAATTGCTACTGCTTTTGTTTCTCTTCATTTTTGGGTGTCTGTGACTTCCAGGCATGCTGAAGACAATTTACACATCCCCACCAGACTGTCTCTTGTGAGAAGACTGACACTTCTGTTATATGCCAGTGTTTAGAGGTGATTCCACCTATGTTCAGATATATAATTTTTAATATCTAGGGTATGACCAGGTATCAAATGGATTTCATCATAATTAATATCTCTCAGGTACCAGCAGGTTTTCATCCTGCTTAACATATAAACATATAAAGAATTTAGCTTAATGATGCTTTGGCATGGGCTTTCTTTCATCTTCATTTATAATAAGATGAAAGTTCATCTAAAAGCACTTATTTTACTTTTCACATGTAGCCATATCAAGCTGTAGCATTAAGGGGGGCTTATATATATTAAAGCATTGAAAAAGGAAAAGGTTCTGAATAATTTATAAAGGTGAGCTACAAATAAGAGACTAAAGTACGAGAATAATAAAATAAGCACATGGGGACTAAATTGCTCAAGAGCTGGTAATGCAATATGCAGCCCTTAACCTATGATGTCTACCATCTATCATACCTGGTTAATACATTTTTGTAATCTCTCTGAAATGTACTATCCAAATTCATTATCAGTTATTTCTGTAAAAGGCTATTAAAAATCCCTTTTATTTGCTGTGCTGGTTTAGCAAAACTTGGTTTGTGGGGGTAGGAGAATTCAAAACTTCTGTGTCCAACACAGAGCCAATCATTGACAGCTCTGATGATGGGCAAGTTACTAGTGCAGAGCCAGGACAAGATCAACTTTTCAGCTGCAACTTGCAGACACCAATTTTCTCCCAGGTCAGAGAAAAGGCAAAAGTGAGGTCATGGGAGGAAGGCCAACATGGCAGCACTGAGGTCGATGGGGGAAGGGAGAGGGAGGAGGTGCTCCAAGTGCCAGAGCTGAGATTCTCCTGCAAGCCGTGGTGAAGACCATAATACAACAGTTTCCCGATAATTCATGTGGTGCATGGGGGGTGCAGAGATCCACGTGCAGCCCGTGAAGAGGAGTGCTCACGCTGGAGTGCGTAGATGCTGAGAGGCTGTGATGTAATAAAGAACTTGAACAGATGGAGATGACCCTTGCTTCTAGAGATTGGAGAAGAGAGCTTTTGCTTCCAAATTAGAGCAGCTCATCCTTTAAAGACTAAACCCCATGAGCTACTATGATCCACGCTAGGCAGTTGTGGGAAGACTGCATGACCCATGGGAGGGATTTCACATCTGCAGCAAATCGGGAGGGCTGTTGCTTGAAACCACGCTAGAAAAGTTCACAGAGAGCTATTTCTCGTGGGAAGGATCCCATGGCACAGCAGAAGAAACTCTTTTCTTTAAACATAAAGAAAGACTCTTAAGTGAAATGCTGACCAAAACCCCGTGTTCGTTTCCNAAGCCACTCTAGAAAAGTTCACAGAGAGCTATTTCTCGTGGGAAGGATCCCATGGCACAGCAGAAGAAACTCTTTTCTTTAAACATAAAGAAAGACTCTTAAGTGAAATGCTGACCAAAACCCCGTGTTCGTTTCCTTTCACTGTTGGTTGAAAGAGGGAGGGACTGGAAAAGAAAGGTGTTCTGAAAGTTTGCTTTGGTTCTCATCACCCTTTTTACTTTTAATTCTGTTAATAATAAATCTTCTTTATACTGTTTAAGTTTGGAACCTGTTTTGCCTTAAAGTGTTTTTCCCCTGATCCTTATCTCACTCATGAAAATGAAGTTTTAATTCCCCCTCCTCTGCTCAGCTATAGCAGAGGAAAATAAGTATTTTTTCGTGGTGCCTGGTGCTTAACCAGCGTCAAACCGCGACACTTGCTAAAAAAAAAAAAATCAGTTTCCTATTCAGAAAGCATAAATTGTCAGAGTACTTGTTAACAGCTTTGTTTCATGTCTTCAGTTCACTTTAGAAATGAAAGCCTAAGATTCTCCTATAAACAGAAAATGTCTATAATCCACCAGGGTATAATGAAGCAAATGATTATTTCTGAAACACCTACCCTGCCTGTCAGCCCCTAAGCACTTCAACAAAGCACTCTGAGTCATTCGTATAAAGAGGTGGTGTGACAGAAGAAATGAGCCACAGGTTGGAGATCCTCGGGCAAACGCAGCCCAGTGCATATGGTACATCATTACCAGTCTGATTTTAATGAAGTTTTAGAGCCTTAAATTTCGCATCACAGTTGGTGCTCATATGCATTTTACTGTTATTGCCTTTCATTTGCCAAGTAAAGATAATTGATGATCTTTACTTAGAGAATTTGTAGATTTTGGAGCTGTCTATTTTTAAGAGGGGTTTCTACTATTTTTTTGTGTATGTGTGCATGCTTCCCTTTATGCTGATTTTATTGGGTCTAATGATTTTTTTAATGTTTTTAAAATAGAATCAGAAGATGATAAAGTTCTTTATGCAACTAAGCAAAATTTTATTAACATCTTCATTGACATGAATGAACTGCGTGTCAAAAGGTTACACTAACCTTGAAAAAGAATGGAAGAATAGGGCTCTTACTGAGTATGCCTTCTACAAAATCGTGCAGAGTCTAATCTGTCAGGGTGTCACTTGGCAAAAAGATTGCATTAAAAGAAATGGAGGAGCTCTTGATTTATATTTCATGCTCTGTATAAAGAAAATAATTGAAAATATTAACAAATAAAGAAATAAACAAGAGAGAAAAAAAAGTTGAACAGAAATAATTGGAAAAGAACTTAAAAAATTGAAAGAAATGGGAAAACCAGTTAAAAAAAAGGAACAAATGAGAAGGTAAAGCTTCGACCATTCACAATCAATCTCTTCTAGAGAAAGATATATTAAAATGACCACTTGTACTGCATCACATCACATACATCTTTTGCTTGCTCTGTTTTTATGAGTGATCTTCCATGCCTGATTCAGAAGCTCACTGGGTTCTTAGCACTTCTCAGACTCAGGATCACAGTCATTGCTGGTCTAGAGTTCTTTGCTAAAGTAAGTTTTTAGATTGTTACCATTGCACTTACAACAACAGTATTTATGAGAATATAGCTAACAGCTAAAAGTTCTGAATTAATATAAACATTTTGCCAGCTTTGGAACTTCTATATCCTAGGTCAACCAATTCCAGGTTTATGCTTCATGAAATAAATATGTATACTATGAGAAATACACATTTTAAAATCCCCTTTAAATTCTAAAAACCCTGAGCACAGAGTGTAGCACTCACTGCAGTTTTTTGGTGTATTTTGGCTATTCTGAATTGCATTTCAAAACCATCTTTTTTAATATTAGTAATAGGTTAATGAAAATAAAAACATTTTATTCTAAAGGCGTTATCAACATTTGGCTGACTGTATTTTAAGATCAGACATGGAGGGCTTGATTCTGGATGACAGGGTTCTGAAGGGATATAAAGAAGATATCCTCAGAAGCAGCTCAGTCACCCAGCTAACCCTTGAGAGTTTATCTGTAGTAATGACCTTCCCTTGGTTGTTACTGGTATTCCACTTCTCTTTAGCCTTGTTCCTCAAACTTCAACAGCAGCATGTCATGATACGAGTGTCACAGCCATTTTCCACTTCCCCTGTCTCCCACAGTATTCAACAAGTACTTGTCTGGTTCTCCTATGCAGCTTTGAAGCTCTTCCCTCAGTCCTCTTCTGGTATTATGAAATAAAACTCTTTGGAGATTTTAATCTTCCTGTTCTTGTAGGGTACTGTCTGGGCAAATATTTCCTGAAGGTCTTGTAAAGCCTCTAGCTTGAAAAACTGTATCCTGGCTGTTCTACCATTTCAAAGCTGAACCACACACACAATATTAATTTAACTTCCGCAGTAAAGTATACAATTCCCGTACAGGAGAAAACATCTCTTACTTACATTGCCATAAAAAAATCAAGTTAATTTTATTATTTATATATAATTTTTTATTTGAAGTGAAAGTTCAGAATGCCTCTGGCATTAGGGTACTTTAGTATGCAGTCCAAAAAATACATATCCATTAATTTTATCTCAACTGTGGAACTCAGTGCGGGATAAGGATAATACAAAATAGAAACCTTTTTTTGTTTGTTTCTTTTCTTCTTATCTCTTTGGGAAACTAGCTATAAGGTTACATTTATTTAGGCTGAATTCTTCACTGAAAAGAAGGTTTAATCAGGCATTGCATTGCTTAGTGTTGCTCTAGGAAGGGTAACTACATTGGTTCAGCTTTGGAGTAGTCAAGACTGTTGATCAACTGAAGCATAAAAAGAAGTGTATCCCTTTCAAAAGAGGAGGAAATGGGGATTTATCCCAGTTTCAGGAGTTTTTATTGTTTCTACTGATGATCACACAGGAAAGAGGATATTGAAACTGAAGTTGCTTGCCCAGACTAGCCCAATGTTCACATTTTTACATTAAGTCTGAGATGATTTATGCTGTGGCACAGAAATATAGTGGAGGAATTGGACCAAAATATCATAAAAGAGTTGGAATGTATCTATATTAGCCTCAGACCATGCTGAATTAAAAGAAAGCAGCTTACATTATGATGATGAAGCACCCTTGTTAGAGAAATATGTGATAATGGCCTTCACAGAAAGATTTTTGCAAAGGTTGTGTCTGAAAGAGATGCATAATCCATTAAAATGATGCAGTGAGTAAAAATCCTGCACCTTGGTGAGGTTAAGGACTATGGCTGCTAATATGTTCTCAGGAGACCATATATTAGAGGGACTATAGGAGAGGAGACATTGAGACTAGTGTATCACATTGGCCAGAGACACCACCTAGTTTCCTATCAGACATCAGCAATATTAACGTAACTGTGTACTGAACAAAAAGTAGTTAAAATTCTTTAGACTAGAGGGAAGAGACTGTTAGCCACCTCTCATACAGGGTAGCAGCTGTTAGTACTTTAGCTTGTAAAAGTGGTATATATCTTGTCCATTAATAATAAATTAATGTGTATTTAACAAAGCAAGGCTGGAAGGGAGTGAAAATAGGTAATAGGTCATGAAGAGGAAAAGGAAGAAATAGTCTATTTGCTTTCTTCAGCTATATCATGGATAAAGAAGACAGGACTCAATTTCATTAGAGGTGCACATTGGAAGGACAGTGGGCACAAGCTGGAGCAAATGATATTCCAGTTAGATTAAATTAATAAATTCTCTATAATGAAAATCACCAAATCATGTAACAGGTCACCCAGAGAGTATACAGTTGCTCCATCTTGGCATGCACTTGTGTTACGACAAGCCCATGCAGTGGTGGGTGTAAAGTGACAGGAAAACTGCACGACAGAAAAAGACTTGAGAGTGTTGGTTAACAAGTGACTGAACATGACCCAGCATGTACTCAGGTGGCCAAGAAGGCCAATGGCTTGCATCAGAAATAGTGTGGTCAGCAGAAATAGAATACTAATTTTCCTCCTGAGGTCTTATGTTGAGTTCAAAGGGAAATGAAGCTGGTGAAGGGTCTGGAGCACAAGTCTAATGAAGAATGGCTGAGGGAGCTGGGGTTGTTTAGCCTGGAGAAAAGGAGACTCTATACAACTACCTGAAAGAAGGTTGTAGCCAGCTGGGGGTTGATCTCTTTTCTCCCAGGTAACAAGTGACAGGACAATAGGTAACAGCCTCAAGTTGAGTTGGGGAGGTTTAGATTCAATATTAGGAACAATTTCTTCACTGGAAGGGTGGTCAAACATTGGTTAGGCTGCCCAGAGAAGTGGTTGAGTCACCATCCCTGGAGGTCGGTAAAAAATGTGTGGATGTGGCACTTAGGGACATGGTTTAGTAGTGGACTTGATAGTGTTAGGATAACAGTTGGACTCAATGATCTTAAAGGTCTTTTTCAACTTAAACAATTCCATGATTCTATCATTCTAGGTTCAGAGAGTTTCCAGACAGGGTCCTGAGCCACCTGAAATAACTCTAATGTTAGTCAGTAATTCTAACACTTTCATCAGGATGTCAAGCCAGCTATCTCCAGAGGAGACTCAATCTACACGTCTTATTTATACAAACATTGAGGCTTCCATGTTAAGAACTAAAACAGTCTGTCTAAAAACATTAGTGTGTTGCTTAGCTAAATACACTGTGCAGGGAGACACTCATCAAGCTCCAAATTTGGATTAGGCAGCTCAGAGGTGTAAACACATGGTAACAGAACAGGACTACTAGACTTGTGCTCTGGGTGAAATTTTTAACCCTGATTCCCAGAGAGAAGACTCATGCAGTGACCCACTTACCAATTATCCCTGGGTCTCTGGCTGTGACTTACTACAAGGATGACTCATAGACCTGCAGAGAAAATATTTACCGCACAGTCTGTCAGCGGAGGATGAGGTAGGCAGGAAGGAAAGGACCATGCTAAATAGAGAACAGCATAATTGAATTCCATTTGCTTAGTGATCCTGCACCTCTCTGCTATGTGCAGATACTTTTCCTTAAATATATTAACCATAGAAAAGCTGAAAGAAATTTGTCAGTGTTTAAAATTATCTTTAAATAGAATAAACACAGAAGGACAATACTTCAAATTTGTTCAAATAGAAGGCAAAGTAAATCCCAAGCAGGTAGTCACCCAAGGTTGTGCCTATGGCTAGCAGCTAATGGGTAGGTAGCCAGAGGCTATCTGCAAGTCTACAGGGCAAAATAAGCTGACAGCTCCTCACAACATTTTTGTGGTGGAATATGTGCTTCATAGAGTAGCTCTTCAGCTATAGCCCTCTGGTGTAGTGTCAGCATATAAGACTTGGAGTTCACCAGCTGCAGCAAGCAGTTTATATTCTACCTTTCAAAGTAAGTTCCTCCCAAGTCCTGAAATGAAGCCAGAGTGGGGGAGAGGGGGGGAGGTCAGAATTTCTGTTGCTGTGTGGGTACAGAGAGTATCCTTTTATTCTTCAAATAACTACATTACATCAAACAATCTAATTACAAGAGAAAAATCTGGGGCAAATTTTTCAGGTTCCACCTGTGGCAGTGGTTTCAATAAAAAGAAGACATTTTTCAGTATGGAAACCCACAGGTAAAGTAGTGGCACTGACAGAATTACTAAGGATGTGGGAAGATCACTTTTTACCTCCTACTCTGGGGCAGTAGGTTAGCCCTGTATTGCTAGTCGAGGTGCAGAGTTTCATATAAAATTTACCTTAGATAGTCCTGAAAGTGTCTGTGTACTCGTGGCAAACTTCAGCACTGAAATAAAATATTTGCTTGCATCCTGGAAGTGGTATTAATGGCATTAATTCAATTCTGTTTCCAGGTTAATTTATCTGTGTCTCTACCATTATGTAGGGCATGACACTAGCTAGCATTGTTGTATTGTTTCCAATTTCTCAGCTAAATGTTGCTGAATTGTTTCAGGAATCTTTCAACAGTTTGCATCTGGGACCTTATGTCTAAGAAAACCAATACTGAACTATTGGTTCAGTCCTGTGTAGGGCTTAGTTTCTTAACTATCTTAACCTGTCCAGACTGTAAAAAACTCCCATAATGCCTTCTTTAGTGGGTTCACTTTTTCTTGTAAAATTTCTGCATCAATAATGAAACTTTGAGGTAATTCAAGTTGCTATGCCTAGACCCAGACCGTAGGATTTTAGTAGAAGGTAAAAACTGTACAAAACTCTGTATTTTGTATTTTTTATAGTACTTGCTTCACTATTCTGAAATATGAGACTAATACATCAGGAACTGACACTAAACTGTACCTTAATTAATACAGCCACAGAAGTTACCAAAACATTCATTAAAGGATTGTGTACAAAACTGGAGATTTTCAGTTCAGTGGAAGATTTCAGGATTTATTTAATGTCCAGGCTCTCCTTGATAGCAGTGAGTCATACCTCTCTTTCCATGATTAGGTGTCCAAATTTGAAATTAGCTTTTCTAGCTCACTAGGAGAGCTTGAAGTGCTAGTAAATCAGGATTGATGTGGTGAGGGGGGGCAATTCTGACACTGGCACACATTAACGGTTACCTACTGGTATAAACTGTGAAACTGTAGAATAAAAAGTTTCAAGCCACATGTGATTTCGAGACAAACATCACAAAGAAAAACTTATGGCTGAGATTACAAGAATTTTGCTGTGCAAATAAATATGATACATTAGCCAATAGTCTCTAATAATGAATAATGACAGCTCTTTAATGATGGTTTTTCATTATGTCCTACTTTGAGTACAGAGTATTTTCTCCTGCTCAGCTGAATATTTGATCCCTGGTTTGTGTCAGCTTTTCCCATGATCCCTAGAGAGACTATCAATATATATAATTTTTTTATGTCCCTGTGAAATCTTTGTTGGATCCCCAATGAAGATCTTAGGAAAGTCACCTGAAACTGGGATGAGCAAAGCACCGGTGGAAAAATCCAACTGTATAGATACAGGTAGATAGTTCAGTGTTAAATTGCACAATTAAATATTAAAATTCACAGTTATATTAAGATGCACAGTTCAAAATTAATTTAAGAGTCTGCAATATTAGACTTTGGAACTTATTTTTTGATAGCTCCCTCAAACTGAGGAAAAATCATTTTATTACAGCTTCCAGTTCCTGCTACATTTAACTCATTTTCCTGTCGCAAAGTATAGAACAGCAAGAGAACCACACATGTAGCAATTATCCTTTGAGATTTTATATCACATTCTTATTGAAAACAGTATAGAAAATGGGGCAGGAAACATATCTTTGAAAGCATTGTTTCTAAAAATCACAAAATTACTGTCAAACATATTTCAGTAAGCAGTAAATGAACCCTGCTTGCACCATAAATCATTAATGTTTAATCACCAGCCAATGCCTCACTAAGCTCACTGGCATGGAAACTCTAAGATACTCAAAGGATAGTTCTAGCAAATCTGGCATGCATGGTTGGCTTGTGTGCTTAATTACTGTTTATGCATTGGCAGTATCCAAGCAGTTGTATGTAATAAATAGAACACTGTCACACTGTCCAGATGGTTTTAGATTCAGGGCCTAGGGAGTATGTTTGAAGATTACAGGCCTGATTTACTAACAATTCACACCAGCTCAATTGCTGAAAATCATGCTAATAGCATACGTTTCAGCAATTTAATCAATGCAAAATAAATATACTATTAATGATTATTTTAAAAAACACTTTATGTTCTATTTAGCCACTCTTCAAAAGAGATACAATAATTTTATTTTGGTTTGAGACATTCAGCAGCTTTATTTCTTCATTGTCTGGTAGGTTTGAGAGAAATGGTTTCTTTTACATGGAACAAAGGAGTGCCCAACAGAGATAATCCAAGCTATCTTTGAAAATTACAGTATAGGTATTACAGTCAGTATAGGCACCTTAGTGTGGTGATCTGCCTTAATAAATTTACACTGTCAAGAATTAGAGGCAGAATTACATGTCATCAAATTAAAAATGAAATCATAATTCAGTCGTTCCCTACGTATAAATAAGACATCAAATTATGCTATCACTTTCAAGCTGTCAGAGAAAAAACCAAACCAGTAAATAAATGTATGAAGGACTGTTGTCTTTTTCATCCCAAAACTTGATTTGACCTAGATTAGTGAAATTGCTTTAACTAGATTTCCTTTCGGGAATAAGAGAGAGGAGAAAGAAGGAGATAAATTAGGAGGAAAGAAAGTGGATTTAGAGAGAAGATGTAATTTTACTTAATAAATTAATGTTTAGAAGTCCTTCCATAAACCAAGAATATGGGCAACTTGAAATCAAGTTTTAATGTCTCTGAGATGATATGAAGTCATCTCCTACTTTTCACAAGAATGTCCTATTTTTAAGATTATATAGGACAGTCAGTCAGGATGGAAATGAGAGCAGAGGTGGACTTTATCCCCTCCACATAAACTGGAAATGACGTGTGATTTCTTTGCAGGGTATGAAAAGAAAGACTATGATAACAGCAGGTAATTGAACACAGTAAGAGAGATGAAACCAAAAAGACTGATAAAAAGGGTTAGAGTAATATTTTTCCCCTGCTTATGAGGGTAAAACCCATGACTATCAATCTGATAAATTATCTTGGTAAATGGATTATATTTTAAAGTTTGGTTTTGATTCGAAAGAAAGCACTCTAGAAACTAAATCATAGATTATATTTGGTAATTATCAGTCATGTGTCATTGTGTTTCAAATTACCATGATGAAAATACTGTTTTGTAGCTTCCTTTTCACCATATAAAGGCACCCAAACAAACTACTTGAAGTATTTCTGTATTATATCCAAAACAAGATTTATGTTTTACAGCCAACAATTCTAGGGTGCAGTTCAGTTCATGTTAAAAGAGATGTCTGAAATAAATAGGTGAATAACTGCATCTCGACTGGCTGCAAAAGGTCTCTGGCAAAGTAGTTCAGCTGGGGAGAGTTATAGGCTTATCAGCTACAGCCAAAACATATCCCAAAGAAATAACTGTCCCACTAACCCGGTGTACTGGTTTTAACACCAGCAAGGAAATTAAGCTCCAAATAAGCTACTCCTTTCCCCCTGTCCCTTTCAGTAAGGAAGAGACAATATATAAGAGATTATGAGTTGAAATAGCAATTTGCTAAAAGCACAATAACAACAGCAGCCTGGTGAGGAAGGATCCTGAGGTTTAACATTCCCTCCCCCAGCCCAAAACCAATGGAAAACAGAGACAAACCAACCCCAGAAGCTAGTTCATCCAGCTAGCGGTTGTGTAGTCACTGCCAAGCTCAGTTCCCACTGCTTCCTCTGCCGCCTCCAGCTGTCCCCTGTGTTGTGCACAGGAGGTGAGGAGCGGGTGGAAAGAAAAGGTCTCTGCCGGGGTGACAGCCCTGCCCTGCCCGGCCTCCATGGCTCATCCCGTGCCTTGGAGCTGTCCACTTCAGTACCGTAAGTCCGTACTCAAGCTCCAGAGGAAAAATGGAGCGGGGAGCCAGCGGGCAGCAGAAGGGACCAAGTTTGATGGGGTGTTATGAGGACAGTCCAAATGCTTTGGCAGGTGAGGAAAGATGCTGCACTTTCCCTCCTGCTCCTCAGCTTTTCCAGCCAAAACTAAGCCCCCAATGACAATATGGATGGTGCGGAATAAACTATGTGGTCACACATCTAAAATCACACGACCGAAAACTTCACCACCTTTCTCTGCAACAAGGATACCTAGGAGCCACCTCTTATTTATATTTATATTAATGCTGTACCAGTCATGTTCTGCTACTGACTATGGGGGAACTGGATTTCAAAATGGAGTAATACCTACATCATTTTAGAATCTTGATATAGAAACTGTATTCAAAAGTCTCCTTATACATTAGATGTAGTGGGTTTTTTCAAGTCATCATGGAAAATGAAATAATATATATTACTTGTATTCAGTGCTTCATCTTGATTAGATATAATTAGGTAGTTAAATGTAGGAGTTTCCTAGATGGTCATAGAAACTCATATCTCTTTTTCTAGACTGTATAGGACATACCTACCTAAGTATGTACCACTCTTAATTTGTATGGTATGACAGTGCAGAGTTTAGTCTCTAGGTGTTTCAGACATTTAGTCTTTCTGCATTGTTCTAAATTATTAGTTTACATCATTTAAGGTCAGAGCAAAAGCTAGGGAGAAATCTAACTGGAAGCCTTCAATCATTATTATTTATTTAAATAGTAACACTCTCTTTCAAAGTGTTTTTGAGATACTGTCTGTAATCAGGGGATTTATCATGGCTATTGTCAAGACTGTATTTTAGATGGAGTGGAAAATGAACTCTAAGGATTCAAAATTCAGAAGATATCTTTCACAATTTTAGTACACTTAAATGGAAAACAAGAATCAAA
This sequence comes from Myiagra hebetior, assembly GCA_013397015.1. Taxonomy (NCBI): domain Eukaryota; kingdom Metazoa; phylum Chordata; class Aves; order Passeriformes; family Monarchidae; genus Myiagra; species Myiagra hebetior. The sequence goes on from VWZQ01008065.1 coordinate 206,494, forward strand.
TTTAAGAGCAGCCTCTCTGTAATGTCAGTAATTGAGATATTTCCAAAATCTGGTAAGCACAGCATTTGCCAGGCTGATAATACATTAAACATTCACCTTTTTTTTTTGTTTGTTTGTTTGGGTTTTTTGGTTTTTTTTTTTTTTTACTGAGACTGTTTAAGCAAATTTTGGATCAGGATCTGGGCCATCATGTTGGTGCTCTTACTACATGTGCCATATTCTTCACTTATACCCTGAGATGTATTGCTGTAAAAAACTGAGTCATATCTGTCACAAAAAAACCCCATAAATATGATAGCCTTTCTCTTGTTTTCATTCCCAATTTGTCAGAATTTTAATGATAATGACTTCTCTTACTTGATGCAAAAAGACTAGTGATTCCCCGTGTTGATCACAAGGACCATTACTTATTTTAAAAGAAACAAGTTAGATTGTCAGATTGTCAGTACAGAGTTTGAAGTCCCTTTTTTGAGAGATACAGACACAATTCAAGTGGCTACACTTTAGACAATCTCTTGCATCCAGTGTTCAGCCAGTGAATACATTAGTCTGGTAATGTGATTTGTGGTCCTAATTCTTGAATATGTTACCTTTAAAGACCTCCCTTTTCATTTTGTTTAAAGTTCAGGAATTGTTTGTCTATTCTTACTGTGATTTTCACTGTTTATTGACTCATAAGAGACAGAATTTTACCTAGTCTTTCTCTTTTATGGAGAGTATAATTATGTGGATTTGATAATTTGTTTATTAAAATTTTTAATGATTTGTCTACAAAATTTATTTCTTGCAAACTGCTATGAAAAGTCTGTGGACAAGTTTCATGCCAAATAATTGTGATCATTTTCTAGGATTTGAAACCTAGTATAATACACGTTGGAATACTATATGTTGGCATAGCATGATTGTTCTTCTAGACGAGGTTGTATTTACTTTCTCCAGGTCCATGTTCATCCTAATTTATGGGAAAGGAGAAGGCTCTCCTTTCATTTAAAAAAATAGTAGAGCAGCAACCCCAAAACTGGAGTGACTCATCCAGATTTAAAAAGTAAAAAGAACAAAATTTGCCTGTTGATGTATTTTAATAACAATAGGTTCAATTCTACAACAGGTTTATCAAGTCAGTAATTTTTTATGAGTGCTGCAGTCATTCCAATGACATTCTTGTGCTTATCCTCTTTATGTACCTTTGTACTTTTATTTGCATAACTATTGCATCCTGATGGTCAATCAAGATAATAATGTATAAACAGTTTTCTATTTTCTTTTTCCAGGAAAATACACCTTAACTTGATTAATTCACTTCCATATGGGGTAAAAAAAAAATCTCTGTTGGTACTTTTTAAAATCCTGAAGTTAACACTTTTGAAGATTCTTGCTTAAGTGAGGCTATTCCACTGTAATTTGGTCACAGACTCATAGGTTTTCCTTTACGAATAGTACACAAATTTATACTGACCCAATCATCAGAAACAAGAACTTTCTAATTCTCTCATTTTCCATTTGCTCTGAATGATGAAAGACCAGCTGATCTGGTAAAAGAAAGAGAGGGAAAAAGAACATGGGAGGCAAAATGGAAGCAGGCAGGGTAATGGGGAAGAATGCAAAAAGAATTGTGAGGTACTGACTCTACATGAAAAATGGGATTGAAAGGTGGGAACTTGATGACCCCCTGGCAAAAGGAGTTAGGAAATAGCATAAATATGAATAAATGATCAATTATGTGGTTACATAGAATCATCATGGACTTGAAAAAAAGGGACCAAATTAAAAGAGAATAGGCAACTTAAGTTCTAAATATCAGGTTATGTGAGATGAGGTCTACATGCATGATGGAACTGAACTGAGGCACATCCAAGTTAACATCAGCTCATGTATTGCAGTCCTGAAAGCAGAGTAAGAGAGGCAAAAGAGGCCTCTATGAAATGTATTTTTTTCCTTTCTGTACTGGAAATAACTTGGTCTTCATTTCCCCTGGAAGTTCTTTACTTTCCTATTTATTGTGCAAGTGGGACTAAGACAAAAATATTATTTTTTAAGAAATCACAAATTTATTAAAACATTCTTATTAAATATATCATATGAAAGGGAAGAACAGTGAGGTAGGTAGCAGAGAAAAAGGATACAAGTCCTAAATTTAATTGTCTGCAGCAGTTCAACTAGATTTTAGTTTAGCTGAAAAGGGATTTTCACTCTTGGCTGAATTTTCAAAGTGCAACCGTGTGTACAGATTCTTAAACTACAGTACTTTTCCTTTTCTCAGGTGCAAGCCAATGAAAAGCAGTACTTAAAGATGCTATGAAATGTATTTACTTAAAGGATTTGTCTAGAAGTTGTCATCTCTTTACATTCTTATCTTACATTTTGATAAGCTGTATCACAAGTCCAATATATTCTCGTTTCCTTGTGACACTGCTTTTGTATCCAAGTGAGACTGGTGAGATAGCTGTGTAAAGGTCATCAGGAGGACATAATGGGAAAATATCTTTCTGGCTCTTCTTCTGGATATATAGAGGTTTTATTTAGTTGAAAAATAAAGATTTAAAATTGCAATACAAGAAAAAAGTATCTTTTTATGATTAATGGTGGTATGGTAACATGTTCATGAAAACAAGTAGATCATATGCTATTTTTCAACTAGCAGCCTTAAGTAATGACCTACAAATATTGACATTTGTATAAGATATAAAAGGACATTCTTGAACCACAAACTGAAGCTGTGCATTTATCTCCTTTCATTCTTTTCTTCAAATGAAGTTATACAGTGATATCATCCAAGTGGCCATCTATTGCAAAGGCTATAAATGCTGCAATAACAAAGTTAATAGGATAATTCCAACTTGTCATTCTGAAATACTGATTAAAGCAATTGTTAAATTGAAATGGTTATGCCTGCTTATAGGGTATAAATTTGAAGACAATTCTACACAAACACATTAAGAACTGTACTTCAGTGGCATTATAGCCTTCCAAAGATCTGAAAACTGGTAACTAGTAACTGATAGATAAATTTAACATTACTCAGACTCACAGAAACAAATTAAGGTGAAATAAAAATATAAAATCTCATCTCCTCTAAGCCTTTGAAATTTTAGCATATGTATTGCTTTTGAACAACTGGAACATATTCATAAACTTTGTGCAGAAACATATTTTTACAGTTCTGGGGTAAGAGAGGCATGATAAGAAAATAAGTGAGATGGGGAAATGACCTGGTTTATCAAACTAGTGAAATAAAAAACTAGTATGAAATCAAAACTAGCATGAATGGAAAAGAGGTATTAGGGCTTGAATTTCGGACTCTCAAGAGAGGGTATGACATACAAGACACTTTGATTTCCTATACTTAAAATTTATGCAGCTAAATCAATGAGACAGTCCTAGACTGAACATAGGAACTGCAGCAGTGGTTGTATATGTTCAAATCTCTTTTATTACATAGCTTACACTCTAACAAGTGTAATTTTTTTTCATGGTAGAGCATGATGTTTTCTTCTCTCAAATCACTCTATCAGATAAATGGAAATTCACTGATGGACAGATGATAATTCGTAGTCTCCTTCTTTAGATGTTGAATACTGGTGCTACTGGGTTTCTTCTCCTTTCCTACTGTAGCCTGTAAATGCAGAGAATAATTCTCATATCACAGGCTGTGGCTGTCACAATTAAACTAGCATGGAAGAAAAAGCTTTAGGACTTCCTTCCTTTCTGAAACATAAACATCAAGCTGTGATTGCCTGAGTCACAATTTGGTTACTGTTATGTTATTTGGTATGTTTGGCAAAATGTGCAGTGCCTTACGTAGAGCTCATCATGTACATTATTTGCCCTTGAGTTAAATTGCTGCTATGCATTGGGCCCGCATCACTCATGGCTTTCAAGTCTGATTATAGCAGAATATTTTAATTTTAAACTTTATGGGAGTATAATGAGAAAATGGCACAGAAGGAGCGGGAGCATGGCTGCCTACATTGGCAACAGGCAAACAGTGCATTGTGCATAAGCTTCAATTTCAAAGGTCTCCTCCAGGATTACATCAAATCTTGTGCCCATGAAACTGTCCTTTGCTAGTGTGAAGGCTAGAAAAAAAGGCTCAAATCTGATTATTCAGTATAAAGTACAAGTTCCCAAAACTATCTATGCCCACAAACATCACGTTTAAATATGACCTGAAAATATTGCAAGCAGAAATTTTGTATTTCTCCACAAATCATCGATAAATTGTAAGAATACTTCTGGCAAATGCTAAAACTATATGTCATGCTTTACCTCTATCAAATAGTTTTCCCATTTCTAAGTATTTTTTAAATATATTTGGTGTTTTTATACTTAATTTAGGAAACATTTTATTTTTTAATAGTGTTTCTATTTTCAGTGAAAATACTATACAAACTTCCATTAAATGCACTTAACAACCACATACATAATTTCATTTTAAAAATATATTGAGTTTATTATTCACCTATTGGCCATAAAAATATAGTATAGAGACAATTCAGTTATGTTCCTTTAATTCTGCACTTGCTGCATCCTGTTACACTTTTTGCATTGTTTGGTTGCTGGTAACAATCATAAAGTTAATTACATCTTCCAGATGTGTTTTTCATCAAGTAGTGGTACAGGGGGGTTTTGTTGTTGTTGCACTGAACTGTAGAAAACTTACCAGATAGCTACTTGATGATAATAAATAGTACTCATGGTTTGAGAGAGCTCATCAGGCTTACTGACAGCTGTTTTAATAGTTTTCATTTCTGATAATCCTTGGCTTTTATGTTATAAATATTTAGCAGGTGCTCTACCATGAACTTCTTGGTTACTCCTGTATCTGCTCTTCTTTCCAAGAGTTTATTTTAACTTCCTTAGTCTGCTCTGAATCATTGTAAACTTTTTGCTATATTTGTGCTAATAGCTATAAAATTGTTAGAACTTCTCACATCTGTATCCGCGTCCTTAGTAAAGGAAATAGATCCTGATCATAGACTGGTTTTCATGAACACTTTTAATTTATACTCCCAGCTATTCTCTAATTTGTTATTTTTTTTAGGTTTTTAATGACTGCTTTGTCTCTTACCAGATGGCTTTAAAGAAGGTTACATTTTCTGCAAAAGCAGAATGGTGTGTTTTATGAGGGATAGGTGGTGTCTAATAAAAGGTGTTCACTTTCTGTGTTTCAGTAACATTCTTCCCACCCAACTTTGTAGATTATGAGTTTCAACATCAGGAAACTGACCCTTTTAGAGTAGAAAGACATTTATTATAGTCTAGAACTATGCTGTATTTCTCACTTAACATAAAGTAGTATCCAAGCAAACCATCATTTTTTGTGTGGCAATGATTGATATTTACTATTTTCAGTTGATATTTTACATTTTCTTCTTTTATTTTTTAGAAATTTAGATATAGTTAAAAAAATAGAGGCTTAAAATTGAGCTATCAGGGCTAAAATATAAAATACCTTACTCTGTATGCAACATGAACAGAAACTTAAAGAGCTTCCCATCCTCTTCTTTCTCTAGACTGATGATCTGTAACAGCTTTCATTAGCATCTTCTCTAAAGTATCAACTAGAACAGTCATCTATGGTGATATCACAGGTCCTGTTCTCCTGAAGAGTAAATCATTCAAAAATGTTTTATGACTAAAGGTTTTATTCTTTTATTCACTCCGAATAAGAATTCTAGGACAAAGTTAATCTTCTGCTGTATTGTTAATATATCATTTTGAAAAAGTTTCAGTTTTCTGTGTGAAAGAGGCATTCAAGTCTTACACAAAATAATTTATGTATTGAGATATCTGAGAGTCTTGAACATGCCCTTTCTAAAAAGCAGGCTTACATATATTTTTTACATATAAAAACTTAGATATTTTGAAGAGTTGGAAAAAATCTTCTCTATAATCGTGCATGTAAAAAATATAGGTTTAAAACTACAAATGATTTTACAAGATAGAATTGTCATCCCTACAGAGACATTTTAAAGTTGTCACCACAATTACATTTTGGACCATCCTTTTTTAGGAGTTATATTTTTTAATTTGTTTCTTGTTGTTTAAAACTGCTTGTGCTGTTGTACAGAAATAACAAGAGTAAATTATTTTGTAACTTTCTAACTCTGTAACCCCAACATTATCCAACTGGAAGATAATGTGCGTAGAAAAAGTTTGATACATTGGCTACCACTCTGGTTGGGAAAAATGGCTAAAGACTTTCATCTGAGGGCATTTCATTTCTTCCCAAGTTGGCTACTTATTCAGACTATTGGCCAAATAAATGAGTTGAAAATCAATTAATGCAATTAAATGGCATCCACCCTGTGTATTCCTTTGTTCTACATAAAATAAGAAGTCAAAATTAGCTAAAACTAATCTACCATGTGATTTAATCTGTAGAAATTTCATTGTAAATATATTATATAGATTACACAATTTGTGTACATCTTCAGACTAAATCTATTTTCAAACATCTTCATATTTTCCAAGGAAGTGTAATGTAAATGTAATGCAAGGTTAGATAAATCTTGTGCTTCTAACAGAGTTAATACTGCTGCAATTTTACTCTTTTTCACTGAAATTTTTTTTGTTTCATATGCTTTTATTCCCAAGAAATATAAAGGATTGGACATAGAACAGCATAATTATAAAAGAAAAACCCAAACCTTGGTAGAATATCGATATCAATATCATTTAAGAGCTGGATTTAAAACAGTGGTTTAGATCCTTTACTTTTATACAAATTGAGTAAAGAAAACATGACTAAAAACTTATTATATACCTCTTATACAATTAGAAATACTGCTTTCTAACTGGACGTTTCAATTCCAATAATACAGCCAAATTGTCTCCAGTGACACTTGGGTCATAGTTAAGATATGTTGTGCATAAGTTTTGAGGTTGAAATGCGAAACAGTAAAAATATTTTTTTAAACAGTCATATCATTATAGATATAAAAAACCCTCTACAAATGAGGAAGAATGAAAACCAGATATTTAGAGAGACCTAAATGAAAAAGTATCAGATTCTATATTATCTGCCTTTTCTAAGTATTTGGGATCTCAACATATTTAATGTTACCAACTTTCAAAGCTTTGCAGTGTTTGATACAGAATTTTCTCCATTTCTAAAAGAAAAAAAAAAATTATGCAGTGTTTTTGTAAAGATCCACTACAAAAATGCAGGTGTTCAAGGATAAAAGTGTGTATAATTAATAAGCCATTTCTGTCCATCCTTGCTCTACATTGTACTCTATCAAGACTGTTCTAAATCTGTAGTGAAAACTTTTTAATTTGAAAGCAGAATCCTAGTATTTAAGGCTATGCCTCAATATCTCTAGGAATGAAAAGGCATCTAGAATAGGCGACAAATATTTATGTGAGATAAATAAAAGAAATCAAAACTAATAGTTGCTCCCTAAGCCAGGTATATGAGACACCCTATGGTCTCTCCAGAAAAATCAAGGTTGAATCATTACATAATATAATGTTTTCATATCTCCATTAAGATAAAATATTGTTCATATGTTTAAGGATATCTGAGTCTTGGAAGTGATTGGACAGTATGAACTGAAGAAACAAAATTATACATATTGAAACGTACAGGGAGTGTGAAAGTCTTAGGGAACTCTTTCTAGAATGTGATAAAGTTTTAGTAAATGGGGTTATTTAAATAACTACAGATTATACTAAAATATCTACTACCTAAAGGAGCAACGTGTCATAAATGCAAAACAAAAGTTTATGTAAATATTTACTTGTATTTATGTAATTTTTTTTTTTTTTT
>VWZQ01008065.1:214296-240824 GCA_013397015.1 Myiagra hebetior
TTTTTTTTTTTTTGCCTATGGAAATTTACGATATCATCCAGGCACATATCAGTTGAAAAATCAAGTTTCAAAATTTAGGTGGTTTGTTTGCCACAGGTAAATCAGAATATAAATCAAGAAACAAAAATATTATCCCTAGTCTTTAACCTCTTGTTGGAGAAAGAAAAAAATTGCCTGCAACATTTCACTCTTCTCACCAGTGTGATTGGCTGAAGTATTCTCTGTGTCTACCCTTTCTTACATACCACAGTATTCCATAGGTGCTTCTGTAGCAAAGACAGACTTGGAAATGCACAGTATAGAAATGCTCAACAGTCTCTGGAACGGCTCAGAGCTGCAGGATTGTGAGCAGCAGCAGCACAGAGCAGGAGGCAAAGCATATGCCTCCAGACAGGCTTCCCAGAATAGCAGAAACAAGCCCAAAGAAGTTCAGTCCCACCAGAGCAGAGCAGGAAAACAGAACAGGATGACAATCTGCCTATGCATTTAAATAAAATATTGAAGTCGTTTAAGACTGCATCACATGGTAGGTAGCATATAGAAGTCTAAGTGGACGTGCATTAGTAGTGGAGGTACAGCCACAAGGCTCCCATTTCAGTCCAGCATTTTACCTTTTTGGGGAAATCATATATGGAATTGTCATATAGGACTCTCTCTAGTTAGAAGTGTTGTAAGAAATGCAATATTCCATCCTTATCCCAAATTCAAAGAACATCATGAGAAAGGAAGAAAACCCAAATACCATGCCCTATTTTACTTCTTTGTTTTGTCTTATTTATTTCTGAATGTGTGTGCAGACCACTATGCTAGAATGAAAATTTAAATAATAATATGAAAGAAAATAATACGTTCCAGAATTCCAAAGATGCTTGAGATGTTAGATAAACACAAGATTCTCATGCTCTTCTGAAAACTGGGTTCATCCCCCTTTACTATGATCCAGAAGTTCTCAAGCCATTTGTGTGTTCAGAAGCCTTTTCCCAGCAACTTATCTCCTCCTGTAGCATTTGACAGAATGATTCCTCAGAATATGAGCTGATAATACTGTTTCCCAGGACTACAGTTTTTACGAAATACCTCCTGACTGATATTCAACTCTAATAACTTTCCAGCTTTTAGTCTGTAGGTGTTATGGGCTTTGTTTCCTTCAGCAAATACTTCACTTAAGTTCAGCAGTCTCATGCAAGCATAGCGGAACTGGTTTTTTTATTTTCAAATGCTGGGAAATTTAAACAAAACATCACCCTTTTAAATTCAGTTCAAAGTCTCAGTAAGAAAACCAAACCAAAAATATGAAAAATTTAAAGAATTTGAAGTATGGTTCAAGGTGATAATTTTTTAATGTGTCTACTATCAATTTATTATAACATTACAAAAATTCACTTCTTTTTTTCACTTTCCAATTTTTCATGTTATGAGTAAATCTAAATATTTACTTTTAAAATGCTGGAATTCACTTTTTGAGTTCTTAAAAATTGTTTTATACTTTATAATGTATGTTTAAAAACAGTTGCAAGATAAACTTTTTCACTATTGCTTTACTTTTTTTAAACCAATACCTTTTGTCCAAAAGTAAAAACATTATCTTCCAAGAAGATTGAATACTTAAGACTTTAGTTATAGTTTTATGCACTTTATTATAAGATAAAAGGTGGGAAAAAAAATGTGTTCCAAAGGTTGTCTTTCTCTTTTCTTGTGTTTTGGGTTTTCTGGAGTCTTGGCGACAGTTTTTTTCTCCAAATAAGATAGAAAGTCAAATTTTCAAGGGCTGTGCTGCTAAACTTAGAGATAATATGATATTCTTAGACAAGTATGGGCCTCTGTACCTGACAAATATTAAATGTACGTAACAGGGAACTAGAAGCCCAAGTAAGAAAGACTTCACTGATTAACAACTTCATACGTATTGTCATATTGTCTTGGGGCTTTTTGCTTTTTTCTTTGTAACTACTTATTTATTAGTTTCAGTGCAGTAGCATTTGAAGGGATCAAAATGAATTATGGGAGAAATAATACTGCATGAATTAAATCCAGAAATCCTATTCTATTTTATGCAGATGGAACTCCTACACTGACATGAGTTTTATACAGTATCTGCACTTCATCAGCAGTAGATTTGCAAATCTGTTGATAATACCTTTAAGTTAGTATGGAGTTGTTATTGTTCTAGAAGTATGTATTACTCATTAGGAATCTTTGAACTGTTAAACTGATTTTTATCTCATACCTTCATTTCAAAATTCTTTGAACATGTTCCATTATTTATTTTTTATCAGCATGGAAAGTAATTCTTATGCAAAATAAAATGTTCTTATTAATATCTATTAATTTCTTTGAAGGATCATGATTGCTCACAGACTTCTGTTCCTTTGATTTTCTCCTTGCACAATTTAATGTATGCTTCTTTCCTTACTATTAAAATTTATCAGTGAAGTTGGAATCATAAGTATATATATTTCTATGTGACAGCAGAAGGTGTTTTCTACTTTTCTTCAGGACTTAAGTTCATTTATTGCATTGCTTAATATTTACAATGTAGCAGCAGCTCTGAGTAATCATTACAAATCAATTGATAACATTGCTCAGTAGGTTTTTGAAGGGTGGAAGTGAATTCCATCAAAGCAGGGTGATAAATCAATAAAAGCCTATGGTTGTTTCATGAATTTTTTTAGAAGGTTCTCACTTTAAATAGATAGAATGTCAATTTTTAACTACAATGACAAATTAATATAATGTAAATTTATGGGCTCTTCAGTGTCAGATAACAAAGAAAAATAGTGTTGTTGGATATCTACAAAGACAATATCACAAGTGTAAAACATTTACTGTAGCTATACTGAGTGTATTTTATAATCATCAGTTTCAGATTGAAACAGAAATGAGTTACATTATCTGTGATGCAAGAACTGCACCATGGATCATCAGGTGGGCAAGAAAGACAGTTTTTTTCCACACAGGTGGAAAACAACATTGAAAAAAACAATGAAATAATTTTTCTATGATGGCAGAGAGCAATTTTAGAACTACTCGCTTTAGCCAGTGCAGTTGTGGTCACATAGTGAGGAGAGCAGTGATAGATCAGCTGAGGACTAGTGTCTAAGTCTTGACCTCCCAGCAAAATCCTGTGCCCATTTCTCAGACTAACAGGAATTCTCTTGATAATATAAGAATATCCCATTCTGAGCCAGTCAGCATAGACTCCTTCTGTAATTAATAAAAAATCTGACTGAAGAATCACTAAAGCCTTATGCACCATTGATAAAATTTTTGAATGACCTTCAAAATTAGTCTGAAAAATTATGCCTATTTCCACTTTGGCTCTTAAGAATAACTTTAGCATGCACACTTCAAAAGTTAGATGAATCCATCTACCTTATTGTCTGGGCTTTCCTCCAAACTCTACCAATAGTCTCTTAGGGAGCACAGTACTAAGCCACAGATATTAACAAAAAATTTTCACTGACTGTGGAGACGTTGTGAGCTTGCCACAGCTTCTAATCTTAAACCAACCCAAAATTGAACAGCCAAGTTATGTACTCTTTTTTTACCTATCCCAGTTTAAGTATTAACAACTGTCTTTAGAGGTGGAACTGTGTCCAGGTAGGGCTGATGAAAATTTTGGAGAAGTTGGGAGCAAGTCTGACCATTAAGAAAATCTTTGGACAAACAGTAAAGAACAACATTTACCTTCATCATTTTGATAAAATATATTAACTTTCAGTGGCTAATCAATACAGTCAAAATTTGTTTGATTAGCATCAGATTGCTGTAAATATTAAGTGCAAATACCTCCATATTTACAGCCAATATGAATTGCCATTCATGTTATAAATACCAGACCCTATGTCTGCTTTCCATTTGTTTACTATTAATATCCATCAAATGAAGACACATGAAGTCATTACTGCCATTTACCTGAAAGTTTCAAATGCTCTGACTTGATATAAACAATGAAGAATTAAAACATAGATCGTTGTTGACTCTGAAGCACTTCTAAATTAAAATATTGTAATATTGTTGTATTTATACACATTGACAATTTTACTATTGTCTAGTTATCCATACAAAGAGATATATGTGTTAGGTATAGAAATAAGAGGTGGAGTTTAGTGCTGTTTCTTCTACAACATTCACCTAATTGTGAGCTTGAAGGGAACAGTTTTCGTCAGGGAAAACTGAGGCGCCAGAAGCAGAACTTTTTTCCTTGCGGAAGGGAGTGATTTTGTTTTGTTTTAAAAACCATGGGTAGAGGTGGAGCGGCCCTCGTCTCTTGCCTGGCTCTCGGGAGAGGTGTCCACTACCTGGAACACCCTGGGGAGACACAGCCTGCCAGCACTGCCACCACCACTGCCCCAGCAGAGACAAAGCCTCCCTGGGACCCCACCGCAGCTGCAGCCCAGCCCAGGAGTTTGGCAGCCGCCGTTTTTGTTTCTTCAGTTGTTCTGAGGTGGGGACTGTGACACCATGCCTTTGTTGGTTAAACCATTCCCTCTTTCGTACAATCTTTTACTACTATAGTTGTGTTTATTGCAAGTTCTTCAGTAAATTGTGATTCAATGTATAACCTTTCAGTATTTTTACCTCTGCTGTCAAGAATGGGGAGGTTTAAGGAGACTTGGTCTCGCTGCTGAGTCTTTAAAAACCAGAACAACACATTACCATGAAAATCTCAGTTTTTCCTATCACAGACCATTAGAATTTTAATTAACACAAAAATTGCTAAACTTTGCTAATTATGTGATTAATTTAGTCACAGGTAAACTTCCTGCTTTGCAGAAAAGAGATGATTTATACATTTAATTGTTGAGTAGTGTCTCTCCTTAACTTGCTCAATTAGGAAGTCTTGAATCTTCAGATATTGTGCAGCAAATATGGATAAGTGCTCCATTGTGTCAGGAAGAGCTTATTGTTGTTAGGAGATTTCTCTTTTTTTTCCTCTGAATTTAAAAAGGTTTGTTCAAATACATTAATGTGTCAATTATAACACATTTCAGAAGGGCAATAGAAAAAATATCATAAAAGAAAGAAATATTTTGTAAAATAAAGTACAGATTTTTCACTGACACATTGAAAAATATTTTGCATTTTTAGTTATGGACTTTTTGAAAGAAGGAGCACTTTCTGAAATCTTGATGTCATGGTGTCATTTATGATAGGCCAGGAAAGAGAGAGTTGACTATGAAGCATCCTAGGAGTTCTCGAAGCCCTGCATGCTTTTTTCTACTCACATTCTAAAAAATTAGATGTTTTTGTTCCATGCTGAACCACAAATCAAGGGGTGAGCAGGTGAGTGACCCCAAACAGCAAAACAAAGCACAACATACAAAATTAAATTTTATGTCAAACTGAAAATCGCCCTTTCATAGTAAATGTAAGCATGCTGTGTCTTCTTTATTTTGGATTGCAATCAAGTCGTGAGTTATTTTGTTGTATTATTTTAATTTTTATTATTATTTCTTAATTGACTCAACTGGTTTCTGCCATGGCTTCTGAGTAGAGTTCTCTGAATCTGTGCATTTCTGGTAAATTCAGTCATTTTCTTACACTGATCTGCCATGTCTGATATTATTAGTCCTATCTTATAGGTGGAGAAACTTGAGGTATCGAGAGAAGTGGCTTGCTCTGAATGAGTCAGCATTTCCCAGCAGACCAGAGAAACCAGGAAAATCTCCTGGGGTGTTGTTCGGAGCTGTAGCAGTGCTCTGCCTGTACATTGCTTTTCTGCTGTGGCAGATCAGAGCAATGTGGCTTACCAATACTAAGCAGCTAAATAAATTAAATCCACTCAAAGGTAATCTCCCTGACAGGAATCTTGAAGACATCCCCAAGTTAAAATAAAAAAGTTAGCTTTGGTTCTTGGATTTTGATTCGCATATTAGTAACCCTCAGGTTTCATATTCAAAAGAAGGAAAAAATAACTTCCACAGAATCTAGAAGCTAGTTTTGGGGGTAATAAAGCTTGTTTTGCTTCCAGTCCTTGGCAAGGGCCTTATTTCCTTGGTCTTGTTTCATTTGATTAGATCGTTCACTTTTGATTTGTAGACAATATGCAAAAGCTCTTATCTCAAGCTTTAGGCTTTAGCCTTGCCACATAGTTAACAAGTAGTCATGTATTATAGAAACAACAATTTAATTTTTACTCCTACAACAAAAGATAATCAAATAAGAAAATGAATATAACTTTCCCCATCCTACAAAGATAATTTCTTCTCACTCACATACTTTCCAAAGACATAGAGGGAGAAAAGTTAATTTACAACAGATTTGTCTTTCAAGTTAAGGAGTAGGTTCAGAACAAATTGGGAGACTTCATGCATACTGCTAAATTTTATTGAATTAAGATCTGTTCAAAGACTTCTTGATGACTATCATGATGATGACTATCAATTTTGAAAGACACTCAGAATCCTATATTAAAAATTACTCTATGCTGGTCCAGATATGAGCAAAGCCAGAAATGCTATGGACTAAACTACAAAAGTGTCTTCCAGGCCTTATAACAAGATGAAACAGATAAGAGGAATAAAGCTTTAAAAGGATAGACATAAGTCTGGCAAAGGAGGCAAGAAAAGACCTAGAGGCTTCACCAGCGAAGCGCTCCAATGTACACACACAGATTTGTATGAAGGGAGGAGGAGGTAAGAATAAATTTGCAGGTAAAAATGCCAGAGTAAATTCAACTACTTGAGGAATTCTTGGGATGTTGTCAGGTAGTTTCTGTAGCCAAAATAACAACTACCAAACCCTGTAAGTAGTTTTGTGAAATGCAGGTTGAAGTAAACTGCGAACTTCCATGGTACTTACTGGCACCCCAGTCAACACCAGTTTCATTTGAAATATAATATTTTGAGGCAGTTCTTGCCAAAATCCCAGGCACCATCTGGTATCTGAAGACTGTTACAAGGGAGACTAGATGACACTATTAGAATGTTAAGTAAATTCAAAACAAACACCAGGATGTGGTTCTATGTGCAAAAGGTAACTGAGGTACAAAACATTTTATGAAAGGATGTTGAAAGTTACATAAGCTCAAGGGAAGGCCTGACTTTATAATGTATGAGGGTAATAAACAGACAAAAAGTATATTTAACTCGGGTAGTTCTTGAGATGAGAGTGCTTGGAGGTTTGAAGGGTGTCATCAGAGAAAGTATCATATTCTTGTTCAGGTCTTATGTTCTGACACTCTCACCTTTACAGTTGCTTTTGACAACTTTCAGAAATAATACAGTTCTAGATAGGCCTTTGATCTGTTGCAGCATGGTCACTCTACCTTTTTTATACTTCAAGTCTAGTGTAGAAATTAAGGGTAACAAGAAACTTTCAGAATAACAAACTGCAACTGAAAAGAAGAAAAAAATAGTCCTTCATTTCAGATGAGTGAAATGGGAAAATCATGACATCAAAGATTTTGGGAAGTTGTATTTTCAACCTGAAAATACTGGAATAAATATTTAATGCTTTGATGTTCTAGGTTTACTTTTTATCGAAGCTAATTCAGAATTCTGTACTGAACTTGTTACTGTCTTCATCCTTTTTTACCCAAACTGGTACAAAAAGGTATACATACAATATACAAACTGGTATGAAAAAGTTTTGATTTGGGGAATTTTCTTTAGAATGATATTATTTTTGAATTTGTCAATACCACCCTGCAACTCATCTACAAAAAGGTAGAAAAGGCTCCCATGGAAAGTCACAGAAAGAAATGTATTTTGGCCTGCATTTTGTCTGACTCGTTTTCATCATACTGATGAAACTGAAATACACTGAAAAGTAATTCAGTAATATAGGCTTGAAGAAAATAAGTTAAATATTACATATATTAAATGTGTATATATATTTATACATACATATATATATATAAATACAAGTTACCTCCTAACGGTGAAGATTTCAGCCAGAATGAGCTGTCTTTGTACTTTAGTGTTCTAGCAGAAATTGATTTTAAGAATAATTACCTTAATTTCCCAGTTTGATTGCAAACAGTGAACTCAACTGAAATTTCCTCTTCCTCCAGAAAGATTTCTTAACATGATGATGTCTATTGCTGATGTCTTTAAAAGACCCTGATCCAGTCTTCTAAAATGTCTAGATTCAAGAATATCTTACTTTTTTATTCATTTTGAAATGCTTCCTGTATACAAAGAAATACATTTCCAGTGGGGAAGCCTGAATGTGCCTGTCACTGAATATCCAGAGAGATGAAATTAATTATAGCAGAAAAGTATTCTGCCGTTGGAGTCCTGCTGAATGTAGGCAAGAGATTTCTGAGAACAACTTTCCCTAAACTAAGAATTGTTAATTTAATTTTAATTTAATGCCTCCAATTAAATTTTGTTTTGCAAGACAGGAGTTTTTGTAGTATTCCAGCATCTCCCTATGTTCCCCTCACTACCTGCAATAAATAAACCACAAATCCTACAGTAGCAACTGCAGTACACGAGGATGCTTTTCCAGTCACGCTCTTAATTCCCTTCCCAGAGTTCAAATTGGAAACCACAAAAATAAATAAATTTATAAGGAATGTGAGGAAGTAATATACGTGGCGAGATTATTCCAGCTTTATACACAGAGGAGGATTTCACCAAATATAATGAAATCTGTCAGAACTTTAGAAAAATAAAACTCTTAATCTTTGCATTTGTAAAACAAGATACTTAACAAGTGTACAAAAACCAGCTGACATACCTGGAAAGAACAATTGTTTTCTTTGTTCCTTGTGAGTGAGTTGGGGGGGATTTATTCTAAGCCTCTTTGCCTCATTAGGCATGTTGAAATTAATTTTCAGCTTTTTTTCTCTCACATTTCATGATTATATACCAACACCTGTTTAACATGGACTTTTTATGTCAAATTATTTTCAATGTTTATTTTGCATTTGCAATTGCTGTTTGTATAAAATGCATCCTTGCGCTAAAAAATCAACTTTATAATTTTTTTTGCAGTTACTCCCACTGACTTGGTTTTTTAATCAAATTAATTTAAGAGCTATTATAAAGTTTGCTTGGAAAAAAAAAGAGGTCAAGATATATTCCATTTCATAATTTCATTTAAATTCCTTATTTTCCTATATTCTGCATTTTATTCATGGAATTGAATAACTAAAAAACAATAACATTGCGCTGACTTGTAGCTGCACTGAAGAAGTTGCTGTTCAGAGGTCACTTAGCACCCACTTCTACAATGAGGAAGGTGAAACTGTAGCCAGTAGCTGAGATGACTTTGTTTTGGGAATCAATGCCATAAACATTCCCACACATTTTTTTTCTCCCAGGCCAAATGAAGAACTAGAGGGATTCATAAGCATTTTTATTGCCAGCAGTTCTGGATGTTTTTGTTTGAATCTTTCAAGACGCCGATACCCAATAGTACAATATTATAAAATATCTTCATATTGTATCAGTATTTCTCTGAATGGTGAGGGCTTGGTGAAGCTGTGTGAGCTATGACTGAGCATGAAAATCTTTTTATCTTTCTTCAGTGCTAGTTTGTCTCACAGTAGAACTTTCAACCCCTGGTCAAAACTGAAGCACAAAACCAGAATTATTTTCTCTTCCCCGCACAACCCACTGAACCCTCTCCTCAATTCATACCATACAGAGGAATCAGGCCATCAGTGTCTGACTCTGTGTGGTGGGCAGAGGTGTGGTTGACAAAATTGTGTTGACATGGGGCACTGAGCAGTGAGTTGCTGAAGGAGAGGATTGTGAGAGGACTTGTGCCACAGAGCTGAAGAAAATGGAGGTGGAGGAGGCAGAAAACAGAAAGCTCCCAAAACCTAGCAGACCTGGACAGTGTCTATAGCAAGAGTAAAGCCACCTGATTTCTTTATCTAATCCTCTATGGCTTCAAACAGCCCCAGGACACACAGGTGAAGTTCAGAAGTAAAGAGAACGTGCATAATAATTCAGTAGCTGAATAATGTAATTCCCTGAGAGACAGTCTCTTGAGTCTGGGTGTATGAATCATGAAACTTAAACTCTTTGATTTGCCTGCATCTTTCACAGTGTTAATCCACTAGCTATTTTCATGGCTTCACATACTACAGTGGTAGGAACTTTATAAATGAAAAGTATTCATGATGAAAAGAAATGAGACTCTGATTCTGAAAGTAGAACAAAAGTGATAGGAGCTCCTTAGAAAAGCTGTATTCGATCATTCTTCCCTTCTCAATAATTCAAACCAGTTTCACCTTCTCCCTTCAAAATGAGTGTTCATCACAAATCTTATTGCCTGGTTGCATTACTGCTGAGTGCTCTCGTATGGTCAGGATTCAACATGGAGTAAAATACAAAAGTGAGGGATTAAATCTTTATATGGTACCCATCATGAGAATGAGCTTTATATCTGCTGTATTTGCTTAACAACTACCTTTAAAAATCTTATTTTCAATCCCACTTTTAACTGTCAGAATCTATTCACATTTATAAGTCAAACTGGGAATATGTCAAGATCTGTCAGGAAAAAGGCAATCAAGTCTCTTTCAGAAAAGCATGAATACTGCCACTCCTCTACAGGGATTTGGCAGGGACTGGCTAGCTGGAAAGTAAGAAGTATGGATTTTTTCCCAACAGAATGAGTGGGTGTGAAAGAGAAAAAGTTGTTCAAGTACTATTCCATAAGTTATTCCTGTCCAAAAGAATTTCCATGTTAATTACCTTTTTTATAATAGGTCTCTCCTTTCTAGATGTATCATTGGCTTTATGGAAACACTGTCAAACTCATGTCGTTAAGAACACCATGTTAATTTGGTTTTTTTTAAAGAATCTGCTATAATCATCATCATCATAATCATTATCTCATCTATAGTTTTCTTTTGAAAATTCAGAACTCATTCCTCTCAAGCATGTTCTTTGCAGTCTCTTCTAAGCCACAGTATTTGAAAAATATTGGTTTTTTGAATCACTTTATGTTAAGAACAGTTTCGTGCAGAAATTATATGTAATAAATAGTGATTTTTAATGACAACTATTTAAAGATACTTTGTTTTGGAAAAATACTTAAGAGGGCTGTATTAAATCCTGTCTTGCCTTCAGCAATGGTAGCACTCCTGTTTTAACTCCCAGCTCAGGAAAAGACTCCACTTCTAAAGAATGCTCTCCAGCTTCTTTTTTCAATGTTCCAGCAGCTTGTTCTGTTTTAATCTATTCTCTTTTACTACTCTAGTGTTTGAGTATTGATAAACTAGACAATCTATCACAGTAGTTACAAAGAACCTAAATCCAACTCTAACAGCTAAAGACAAAAACCTTAACTGTTTTTGATCACCATCTGTGTGACCTTATAGACATTAACATACCATTAAAGTTACCATTAACTTACACTAACAAACAAGAGGTACCATGATGAGAAGATAATGAGGTGATGCAGTGAATCTTCCTCATTCAAGTTAGATTTACTCTATTGTGATTCAGACCTTTAGTAGAAGATTGAAATGAGTTATTGAAGAAATAACACTGCATGAACTAAATCCTGAAATCCTATTCAAGCATATAACGATGCATGGAGGAAGTTTAATAATAAGATTTTAAAATATATTGGTGTAGCTTTAATGAGACACATCAGCCCCACATCTAAAAAAAAAAGGAATGGAAAACAAAGGAAATGTTTTCCACACAATGGAAACCTCATGGTTCATCTCCTTCTCTCCTAATAATTTCCTGTCTTGAATACAAAAATGATGCTAACAGTGACAAGATGTAAGAATTAGTTGTGTGTTAGAAATTAATAATTTGTGAGAATGAACTGAATTATAGAAGACAGTAAATAATTTTCATAGATATAAAAGTTCAGTATAGCACTAGAAAACAAGGTTGTTAGTGAAACCACCCAGATATTGCTTTGATTTACACAAGACCAAATACAATTTCAATTATCATGGAAAGATGTTTCTCTACTATTTATCAAAATGTAGTATAGAAAAATATTCAAAGATCATGTTTTGTAGAAAGATTTTATTGTCATGAGGCCACGCCTGGAGTATTGTGTCCAGCTCTGGAGTCCCCAGCACAGGAAAGTCATGGATCTGCCAGAGTGGGTCTAGAGGTGGGCCATGGAGATGATTAGAGGGATGGAGCACCTCTCATATGAGGAAAGATTGAGAGGGTTAGGATTGAAGATTCTGGAGAAGAGAAGGCTCCAGGAAGACTATATTGCAGCCTCTCAGTATATGAAGGGAGTCTACAAGAAAGCTTGAAATGACTTTTTAAAAGGGCGTGTAGTGACAGGACAAGGGGGAAGTGGCTCACAGTGAAAGAGAGTAGGTTTAGATATTAGGAAAAAATTTGTTACTGTGAAGGTAGTGAGGCCCTTGACCAGGTTGTCCAGAGAAGTTGTGGATGTCCCATCATTGGAAGTGTCCAAGGCCGGTTGGATAAGGGCTTTGAACAGCCTGGTCTAGTGTAAGGTCCCTGTGTCCATGGCCAGAGGTTTGGAAGTACATGATCTTTAAGATCCCTTCTAACCCAAACCATTCTATGATTCTATGATAAAACCAAAGACAAAGTTAATACACATGGTGTTTTATGAATCAGTCACTATCTCATAAAGACAGCTAAAATAAGGGGAATTAAGAAGCTGGTAAAAGGAAACAAGTGCCTGTATAGAATAAACAAAATAAATCTTTATTTATTGGATTTGAGACCTGATCAATGGTTGTAAAATATCATTAAAGTAAATGTACTGAAAAACAATTCAAACTATTTATTCATATGGTCTAGTGTTTTTACAAAATTATATTTTTCAAAACATTTAATTTCAGATGTTTGAGTACATATGTCACTCATCACTGATTCAACAAAATTCAGGCAGCAAATTTCCAGCAATCTGAAACCATCCCACAAGAAGCAGAGGTTTAATGATACTTTCAAACATCCAGCTTTATTTTCATACTACAGGCTGCCTGAAAAAAAACATCTGTAAAGACCTGATAAACACATTTAGAGAAACTATCCAATTTTGACATTCCATCTTAAAAAGTATGACAATCAAAGAGCACAAGCTGTTGCTTCTTTTCCAAAAAGAAGAACAAATACGTGTGTATTAAAACTCCTAATAAAATTTAAAGAATAAAGGAATTCAAAACCCCCCATGTTTCATTAAAACTTTTAGAAACTCAAATGTACATAAATAATCTTGAACTCATTTGTTTTCCTCCACAGTGCTCAGTTTCTCAGAGACCATTCACTGTAGTCGGGAATTTAAGCATTGATCTACACATATCTAAGCTGTCTTTGATCATGCCTTCTTGTCACAAGCTTATTCTGCACACAGAGACTAGGCAGTTGCCTCATGAATAACATCATTCAAAAGTTTTATATACCACTCTAATGCATTTAACCGACTTTCCAGTTCTTATCATCAGGAAAATATACCCATTCAGTCAGTAGCCATACTCTATATATGTTACTGTGCATTTATAAAAATGACTAACATTATTAAAAGCTGTGCTCAGATGAAGTCTGAAATTTTTGGTTTTGACCACTGAGCTTTCAGGTAATTATGTAACTTGACTTTGTTGACGCATAAATCCTGACCCTTCAGCTCTGAGTTTCAGCAATAATCTCAAAGACTAAATTCCAAGCTTTAACAGCACCTTTGGTTGAGTCAGATGTGACACCTTCCCTTCTTCCGTTCTGGAGAAATTGTCATTATGTTGTCTCAGCTGAATGATTTCACATAAAAGCAAGCCTGGAACATTAGCACATACAGACGAGGCTCCCAAAGGCAGATTGCACCCCTATCACTCATCAAAAGTAAAGAAAAAAATTTGCCATAGTTCTATACAAAGTTGATGAATTACACAGGTCTACAAAAAGACAACCAACCAACCAACCAACCAACCAACCAACCAACCAACCAACCAACCAACCAAAAAAGCCCCAGCAAGATTTCAGAAAGAATTGCAAGTCTGGTTGAAAAGTCTATTCCCTTTATAGACCCTTGCAGTCATACGAGGTTTACCTGGGTGTGCTTTCCCTTTAATAAGACCAGCATTCCAAGGACATCTGTCCTTAAAGATGCTGACTCCCCAGTACATGCAGTTTTACCTTTGCTTGCTAAAACAAAGTGTCATGGTGGGGTTTCTCAGGCATCTAAGAGTTCATAACCTTTTATTTCCTCTGTTTTTCAAGGAAGGGGAATACACAGCAGTGTGCTGCTTGTTTGTCACATCCTCTTTCTAGAGGGAAGACACAGGATTTGTCCTGGCTTCTCTCAAACTCCCTTTGTCTCCAGCTTACTTTAACACAATTTCCCATAAAGAGAAACTAGTGCACTGTCAGTGCAGAAAATGCTTTAAGGCATAATATTGATAGTCTCTGTATGTATTTAGTGTCTTCGAGTTCTGTGAATAGTTTATTTATGCACAATCTTAACCAGAGGCTATATTTTCTATAATCCTTGAAAGTCCCTAGACGGTGTTCATGACAAAGCAAGGAACATTAGGGTATTTTGTATTATTGTATTATTACCTGTTTCAGAGGATCCATTTACAGATAAAGAGCGTATAGTAGAAGTACTTTCAATATTTCAAAATTAGAAAACACTGTGTTCCTGTCCAGGAGAAAAATCACCATATTATCTGTAGATCTCATATGTAGATATTGAAGAATCCTAGTCACAAACACAAAATCTACCAGTCCCAAGGTCCCTTGATTATCCCCAAGGAAGTAAATGTTTTCCTGGGCTATATATTCACTGTTTTCTGTTAGTGCATATTACCACACGATTCCACTCCACTTAGGAAAATCCAAAATAGGAAAGTATTTCCATTGTGACAAATCTGTGCTAGTCTAAGTAGATGACACTGAAGATGTCTGGCATACATTTGTTGCCACCACATTGTATGTCTCTTACAGGAGAGACTAGGTCTCATTTGAGTAAGGAAATTTGGTGAAAACAGAGAGAATTTTGTGGAAACAGAGAAGAACCTGAGCATCAGCTCCCTTCTCTGTTCTTCATCCTGTTCTAATGATCTAGTAATCTTCCAGTCCCTCTAACATTTGTTACAATGCATTGAGAGGTTACAGAAATGTGTTGCGTGCTTCTTTGTGCAATGAAGATTTGCATAGGACAAATTATAGTAGACAAAGAATTGCACAATAGCAAAAAGAAGTTACTGAGTTTGTTCACACACACAGGATGTGCTGCAAACACATGCACTGTAAAATTCTGTTTTTCTGTAAAGACATATCCATCTATGCATAAATAGCTAAAATTACTTGTGAAGTCAACTGATGTGTGAGCCAGAACCCAATCCTTGCTGAAAAGAGTGTTAAAGAGTTAAAGAGAGTAAAAGAGAGTTAAAGAGTGTTCCTTTCTCCATGCATGCTTATTTTGTATTCAGCCACTGATTCAGAGGGGATTCTATGAGACTGAAGAAAGCTTTTTACTCTCATTTATGCAGGCTCAGACTCTGGGAATTAGAGATACTCCTGAGACATACTTTATGATAGTTCCTTGTCTTTGGAAAAGAGGAGACAATACAGAGCTTTAGTCTTTGAACAGATTACAAAAGCAAATCTAAATATTTTAAGGGATTCAGCTGCCATGGTAAGGAGTTACCAATTCATGAATCAAATAAAATGAAATTCCTTTTACTCTGCCATTTGCCAATTCAATGACATAGCTACACAAAACAGACATTACTGAGGTAACTTGTGTTCCTTATTCCTATTCTGTAGCCAATTGTCCTGTCTCCTGACCAAGTATATTAAGCACTATGCACGCTCTGAGACCGTATAAAATCTCAGCAGACACAGATGAATACCTCACAACCCATGATTTTCTACTTTAACTTTCCAAAAATGCCAACAGGCAATCTCTGGGAAATTATCAAGAGGGATATTACTACTGTAAGGCACACTCCATTTTTATTATCAGGTCAATATCCTGCACATCCTTGCTCATCTTAAAACTTTCCACTAGTTTATGTGATTACCAACACTTTTTACATTTCTGCAATTTTGAATTCAAAAATTCCTTTCCATACTCTCTTTACTAGAAATGCCTATGGCCTGACCTAAAATACTCTCTTCTCCTACTTCAAGCAATATCAAATCCAACACTAATTTTTTTCCTCTTTTTACTTCTTCAAGGTCTTCTTCCATATATGTATTCATGACTTCTTGTTGGCTTTAATTCTCTATCCTTTTTCCTCCAATTCTTACAGATTTCACCTACATCTCCTGCAGCTTCTCCCTAACCTCGATTACCTGGCTTATTTCCTCCCTCTCTCTCAAAAATGTTCAAAAAGATGTTGAAAAAAATGCACCTTACTTATCTTCTAAACCGCTCTGCAGGTTATTTGCTGGCTTATTATCCAAATTCAAACCTCCTCTTCAGCCTCTTCAAATTTCATTAGAATTTCTTGAGCCTATATCTTCCATTATGGTTTGGGATTTTTTTTTTTTTTTTAAATGTGAACTTAATTATGCTGATCTGGTTAAACAATAAGAAGTCTGCCATCTACAAGATGATTATTTGTCACCACTAAACCTTTCCAGCTGATACCATCACTTCAGATTTCCCAGCATAATGCCATGCATAAATCACATTTAGTGATCCTTACCTGCACAAACAATTGTGGATTAAAAAAAAAAAAGAACATTTTGACAAAACCAGGCCAACTGCATATCCAGCTATGTCGCTGAAGATGAGGAACCTCTAGCAGGAGAAAGATGGGGATGCAGAGATAAATATCCATGAGAATAGGGCGGGTTACCCTGTCTAGGCTGCAGTCAGAGTGGAATGCCTGCTGGTAGCCTAATTGTTTAACTCCCCGTCTCACATTCAAAGAAAAAACTGAATTAAAAAGGGACAAATAAGCTAAATGTATCACGATAAAGCCTTTGCTCATTTCTTTATCCATCTACTCCTTTACTTTTTTTCCTGAAACTTCAAACTCTTTTTAAAGCAGAGATCTTTTCTTACATATTGATGAAGCTACAGGAGTGTTTTCAGCTTTAAAAGTCTAATGATGATCCACATTGTAAGAATTCCTCACAGAGCTTGCAGCAGTGGGGAGCCAAAAGGGATCTCCACTGAGTTGGAAACCTTTCCTGCAAATTTTTAATAATATAAGTAATGCTTACTCACAAGAGCATTCATTTCAAATCAATACTCTACTTGTAAAAAGATCACTTAAATGAATGCTTGCAATACAGAGACTCCTGTTATTTTTAAGAAAGGTGGTTTCCTACGGACTTAAATTATTTGAATGGTATGTTATGCTTCTCTGTGTGTATTATGTGCATGTACGTAATAAAAAGGAAATGGACATGTAAAAAATGCATGTGCTGCTTATATCAAAAGGTAAACTGCTTTTCACATTGATTTAGTTTTTTTTTACAATTGAAATATTTTAATATCAGATATCAATCCCAGAATATGCTTTTTACATACAGATGATTACATTTAAACAGATGGTAAAAATATTACTTTGTTGTGATAAATGAACATCACATTTACTGGGCAGAGATTTATTTATTACTGCAAATTATATGTATGAATGGTTATATTCTAATTAGGATTCTAGAAACCATCAACAATTAGTATTTCCAGCAGATTGCTTACATTATCAACATTATTAACTTTAGCAGATTGGTTCATTTTTTCATTATTTCCTCCTTCTCTCCTCCCTTTCATTCTCAATCGTAAAAATGGCCACCAGAACCCACTGGTTTCTCCTGGGTTTGTATTATTCTTTCTAAGCTGTAATGCAACTCTCTATCAGCATCACTATAAACCGAGAATATATACTTCCTTTTTGAACGGTTAAGTAAGATAGGCTGTAGATGAGAGGAATATATGAATAGAAATGCATTTTATTGCAACTTGCAGTCATGTTGCGGAATACAGAAGAGAAAAAATATTAGGCAAGTTTAAGAAAGTTTAGAAGAAAGTATTACTGGGCTACTTATTTACTTTTACCTTCCCTTGATATAGCTAATATCACCTAATTACCATTTTCTTGATGCTGATTCAAAGCTCATCCCGGTATTGCTACATTATTTTTCCTACCCATTGCACTGCAGGTTACTTTCTAGGTGTTGGCTGAGAGCTAGTATTCCTGTAAATACCTATAATTCTATCTTGAGAAATTGATAATTGTTCCTCTTAAAAACCTCCAAAAAGAGGACTATCAATAATTCTTTCTCCAAAGTCGCCTTGGTGCTTGCAGTTGTATTTCTCACATGTACCTTTCAGAAATGAAGAAAAAGTTCTCCTAGTGATGAAATCCAAAGTTCTCTGATAGCCATTCCTCAGCCATTCCTGCTACTAGAAAAAATGTTCCATATTGAGAGTTGTAAAAGTCACAGGAGGATTTTTTTTCTTAAAAGAAGTACTAGTGAAAAATGGTATCTCCTCTAGAAACAACCTGTGATGTTTCTCCCTTTGTAATCATGTTCTGTTTTGTGGTCTAAAAGAAATGAAAGTTATCTAAAATTTTCCATTAAAGTTGCAAGGCATTTCCCAGTTAGATTAGGAAAATATGGCCTGCAAAATTTACTAGCAGGCAGCATTCACTTAAATAGTTGACTCTCTTATTTTGTTATTACTTCTTTGGTGTGATTAGGCATTTTATTTACCATATTTCTGGAGTTTGCTTTAAGCTTATACAGTTCAAAATGTTTTCATTTGCTGTGTGAAAATGGAGAAATGGTTTAGCCAGTGCAAAAAAAGAGACAGATACTTAAGCTACTGGGTTGGTGGGGAAAAATGAAATTTTAAGGCAAATGAGAGCTACCCTAGTATGGTTTTTTTAACAGTTATGCTATAGCTTGCATAAGAAATTTTGTTGTCTGGCGTGGAAACACTGCATATGTCAAAGTAAGCGTACTTGAATAAAATTAGCAATGAAGTGCTTGTTTCTTTGACTGTTGTTACAATACCAAAGCTACCCATTACAGAGTGAACACAAACTTGTCCCTCTTTCAGAGAAAGAAACAGAAAAGCAGAAGCTTTCATATCTAAATTGTTGGTGTCCTTGAACAGCATGGGCTTGACTGTCAGAAGGGTTGGAAACTTATAAGAAAATTTTGTGATCACTTGGAGTCTCTAAAGATCAGACTATACCAGATTCTTACATAAATGGTATTTTCATGGACAATTTGTGATTCATTTTCTTTTTTTTTTTTTAATTTTAGCTGGAACACACACTGAAAATTTGCAGACTTCATTGTTTTGAGGGAGATGGTGTTTGGGCAATAGTTGACAAATAGAATATAGGTTGATTTAAGTATCAGTGGTCTCTGCAGCAATTGCCTATCTAAAGGAGTGAGCAGATTTGAAGAATCTTGATTTTTCCAAAGATTTATTCATGCTCTGACTGCTGCTTTAATCTCAAAGAAAAGAAAAGGATTTATTTGGATGGCTTTGTACATCTTGTCTCCATTTGCTTGTAACATACTCAATTCAACAAAATAAATGAGAGTTATTGGCAACTGCCAAAAAAAAGATTAAAAAAAAATTTACATTTGGAAACATACACTTCAAAGTCATTTAGCTTTAGAATTGTAAATGGTTCTAGTTATATAATTTCTGTTAAAAGCAATTGCATTTTTATGTTTCATGATGACTGTATTTCAGGCTGGATTGTGCCTTTGGGCATTATCCTGTAATGGAAGTAATTTGTGATGTAAACCAGAAGGAGGATCATTCCCAAGAACAGTTTTCCAGGCTTTCTCCCTGTTGGCTAAAGGGAAGGAAGTGTGCTGCCTGAGTCATTTACAAGATGCAAGGTGCTCAGAGAGCTGCACCAGTGCAGAGATTTAGCTGTTTGAAAGAGCCAAACACAAAACCCCAACAATCTTAGTGCAGCTGCACTGAGAAAAGTGGAAAAAGGGAAATCTGTCTAGATGGCCTCACAAGGTGATTTACCTCAAAGGAGAGCAATGGGATGCTGTCCTGGAATATAACGCTTGACGAGTAGGAGATGAAGAAAATAAATTGTGACTGTGAAAAAGAGCTTGTGTAAGAACAAAAATAAGAGAAGATAAAGTAATAAATGCTATTCAGAATGCTAATATATATTTTTTTTCAAAATGACTGGCTTCAAGTTACCTGATGTAATTACAGAGTAAGTCTTCTCTTGTCTAGAAATTCTCTGCATTTATGAAGGGCAGATGGGATGGCAGAGGTTAGAGTCAGACATGCTCTATTACAAATTGTCTTTCCATTAAAAAAACAAAAAGTTAAAATGTATATAATTTTATTTTGAAGGGCATTTTTTACCTGTATTTTGCCTAGAGCCTGACACTGAATGCTTAACACTCTTACATAATGTTTCCAATCCTCTCCAGGACAACACATGAATAAAACAACATATACAAAAATCTCTAGCCTCCAGCCATACTGCTATGGACTGCAATCATGTCAGATCTCATTAACTAGCTAAAATTAGGTCTTGTTCATAACTAGAATGCATGGTCAAAAAAAGAAACAGGATATGTGATGCAGGTGTACCTATATGCACATATGGATATATGTGCATTTCCTGCATGCAAA
The DNA here is from genome assembly GCA_013397015.1 of Myiagra hebetior. NCBI lineage: Eukaryota > Metazoa > Chordata > Aves > Passeriformes > Monarchidae > Myiagra > Myiagra hebetior. Next base: position 234,805 of record VWZQ01008065.1, read on the forward strand.
AAATTGTTTATGAACAGTTGAATGCTTACCACAATTTTTTTTCTTCAGGAAAATCCTGGATTAAAATTTTGTATGCCAACTTACTTCACCTCTTAGTGAACAACCATTATGATAAAGTCTAGCTGTATTGTCATATATTTATTTCTTCATCTATTCTTGCCTTATGCAACACACACAAATGGTACTCAGAACGCAAAACAATGCCCTGTAGTAAAGAAGGACTGTGTGTAGTTCATGTCTCATTCACATCTCTGAAAACTGAAGCAGCTGAAGGCAAGAAGAGCAAGGACTGTTGTTAAGTTTAGGGAGATGAGCACTTGGGTGGTAAACTGAGTTCTGACTCACACAAAGGAACATTATGGTTACTGAATCACTCAAACTAAACTTTGAAAGATTAATATATGCTTGTTCATTTTATGTGCCCAGTTTGAGCACATGGGATCTGATTCACAGAAGACAAAGCTCCTCTCTCCCATTACATCAACCAAAGACGGGTTTTTTGGTTTAGATTAATTTTTAAAAATGTCTCCAACTCCATTTCTCAAATTGCCAGAAATTCATTATTTTCTTTTTTTTTCTCTCACTTTTCAATCTTCTGTATCACACATTCTTTTCTTCTTGAGTCAGTACTTGTTCAGTCAAGGGCACATTTTCCAGTGCTGTGTCTGATTAACCCAGTAGATGTGCTCTCAGCTTTCAGTGCCATCATGTTCAACCAGAAGTGCCAGCCGTCAGTCATTATTCAATTCTGGCTGATACAACACAATTAAAACAAACAAACAATACCCATACATTAAAAAACAAAACCCAAAAACAAAACCACACAAGCCCCCTGAAAGTATGTTTTGAATTCTCTTTCAATAGAAAGGCTGAAAGATTATCATATAGACAATGAATGAACAAGACCAGATGGTGCAGACCAGTGAATTTAGTCATAAGCTGCCTTATCTTGCACAGTTCCCAGATTTACTTATTGCAAAACTCACAAAAAGACATGCTTATTATAAGTCCTACTCTTTAAGCAACCCTTTCAGGAAAATAACACATAAAAAGAGCAAAAGGCAAAAATTTTGAAATTAGGAAAGATGTTTGGAATACACGAGAGTCTCACAGATTTTTAATGTAGATGTCACTTTTCATTTACGTATATAAAATAGTGTGTGAAAATAGTAGCTTAAGGACACAAAGCTTGTTGTTTGCTGTGTCCTCAGATCAGGATTGTTTCAAAAAGCATGGTATACACAGGCTGAAAGATTGAACTTTACACAGAACAAAGCATTCAGTAGTTAAAAACTCCTCCCTCTCGAAAAGCTCTCTCATCTAACAAAAGTAGGTAAAAAGGGCTCCTTGAAAGTGTTTCCTATTTTTCGTTCCATTTCCCTACATAGTGGGTGTATCATTCAGGTACTTTTTCTGTTCTCCTTTAAACAGAGCTGCATTGCTATTATTCCTTCTGTCATTTATTACTGAACTTTTTAACCTGTATTCTTCTCAGACACTTGGGAATTTCAGATTAAAAGGTGGTAGAAAAAGAATTGAGTTAGCTTCACTGTATAGATAAATATAGTGACTTAAAAGCACCATAAGAGAAGTAGAAGAAAAAGTGCAGAATTTTGTTAAAATTAACAAAACATCTGTAGAAAAAAAAGCAAGAAACACAGTGATAGCATGCAGAGAAAAAGAGATTAATGAAACTTCTTTCTAAAATTATATCTCATATTTATCACATTCACTGGAGTGTACTTTAAAAATGTGGAGTAATTCAACTTGATATTGTCTAAGGTATAGCAATTTAATCAAAATCCAATACATAAATGGATTGAAATGATGATAGTTAAATCTATAGTAATTTGAAAGTTTGAGAATCGCAGTTTTCTTTCTTTAGCAGTTTAACAATGTAATAGCTTGGCTAACTTCAAGTAATTCTTTCATTTAGCAGTTATTGCCAGTCAACTAATTTTCCCTTTACTCTTTTCATGGTAGACATAAACAACATGTACAAACAAACAAACAAAAACACCCATCACAACCTTATAAGCTATAATTATACTGGATGGTCTAAAAGGGATTACAAACAAATTAGCCATTAAATCAGGGTCAGACAGCTGTATCTTCAAAAAGGACCACTAATTATTTTATCCTTTTTTTTTATTACTGTTGTTATTTTTTGCATCTGGTATTGTCTTAGCTGACTTCTGCCAGTGCAATAGGAGATACCAATAACTGTTTGCACCTGTTTGCACTTGAGCTCAGGCTTCCAGGCTGCTGAGTCATAGTGATGGATCTGTGCAAAGTCAGTACCTTAGTGCTGGACTCCAAGTATTTGCTTACTACCTGCAAAGAGAAGTTTCTTTATTTTAGGAAAGTGTAAGTGCACTGAAAGTGATATTAAAAACCAACTGTGTGTTTCTCCAATACCAGCTCCAGTAGAAAGGGAAGAAAATTGTCTAAGCAACATATATATACAGCAGCAGCACTGTGCTGAGAACCCAGAAGTTTAATGCAATCAAGAAAAACAGATTACAGGCAATGAGGTAATCTCAGAATATATTTATTTCTGCTCTTTTGGGGAGGTGGAAGGGGGGAAGGGAATGGTACAGCAAAGGTACAGGAAAGGGATATGAAATATTGGGATTGCGTGGCATGACTAAAGACTAGCAAACCCAGCATAAGTCACACAACACTGGCTGTGTAGTACAATATTTTGGGAACCTTAGGAAGCAACTTTTTGCTGGTAGCTAAGCAAAAGTGTAGAATTGTTGGTTCACATACTTTCTGCCCAGAATTCTTTGTTACTTTTAAGGATAACTCTTAATCATGTTGCAGTGGAGCTCAGTCGCTGTTCTGCAGAAGAATAAGTGGAAAGCCTAAAAAATGCCAGCAGGCAGCTTATTTGCATGCATTGGTTTGCCCTCAAAATTATCTAAGTGATCCTACTTTTCCTTCTTTTTGAACTGCATTCTTTTCCTGTATACTTTGTTGAACACTGTTTATAACCAAGCTGCAATGAGTGTAATGTGCTGAACTTTCCCTCATTTTGGTCGGGCATTGAGTGTTCAACTGCTTTTGGGGGAAGCTTCCAGCAGGAGTGGCCAGGAATTAGACACCGATGAATAAACACTTCCTGGAATTCTGTGAAAACAGCATTATTCCAGCTCTTTCTTGCTTGTAACTTATTCCAAATATGCATTCCTGCCAAACCTCTTGCACCTCTTACCCCCTAATGCTTACTTCACCTTAATGGATTGCAAGGAGAAAAGGGACAGAAGCATACTTTGGTGATTCTTTAGGTAAAGCTATGGTTAAGTTCTTATGAACCAGTTAATTTTTACAATATTTACGAATCTAACTATAAGAGGAGGTAATTTTTTTTACATCTTCTGATCCCCTCAGCACTGTTCTAGACCTGGTCTGGAAGCTGCCCCTAAGCCTTGCACCTTTCAGCATTTACATCCAAATTTGCCAAGTGTACAGTAATGACTTTTTAATTCCCTTACAGAATAACCAATCAATACATACATATTGAAAAGAAGAACATACATATTTGCAAGTTTACCTTATTCCTAGTTCTTGGATTCTACTGAACAAATAATACATAAAATATATTGTCCAAAATGTACATATCCTGGTCCTTATATAAGTGTCAACAAATAATGTACAAGTCAGAACTATTGTACAATTTTGGATTATTAAAGCACCATCCTTTAACTTTTGTTGTTGTTATTTTAGAAAGACATATGTGCTCAAAACTACGTAAACAGGAACGGAAACTGAAAAGCAACAACAAAATAGGATTCTTATTTAGGCCTTGATTCTGCAAACTTGTTTTGATCTTAAATGTCATGAAAAAGAAACCTTAGTCATTCAACTGTATTTATGCATGCAGTACCTAGAGCTACACAAAATTGAAGCGCACCATCCAAGGAAACACACCCCCCCCCACCTGAAATCTCAAGACGTGATAGTTTGTGATACTATCATGACAATATGATTGAGTTTATTGTCATATGTATGTGCTACATTGTACAGTTAAGTTGGTTAATATTCATACTATAAGTTCCAATTTCTTGTAAATTTTTGTGTCTTTAAGGACTTCCTTTAGTTTGTTTTTTTTGTTTGTTTTAAACCTTCTCAGATGTACGGCTCTACTCCTGAGAGCCAAACATAGCAGGGGGAGAAAATTATGAAATGCCAAAACAAGCCCTGTGCCAAAATAAAAAGCGAGCAAGAAACCATAACTGGTTATATATATTTTTAAACTTTGGCCAGTGTTCTTTTTATACTTCATAAAAGAAGTTGAGAGCAAAGAAGAAAAGGGAGCATTTCTTTTCATTTTCTGGAAACACTGGGGAAGAGATACAGGACAGGAAAGAAAGAAAGAAGTGGTCAGGGCAAGGGAAAAATCTTTGTGCGAGGATGTGAAGAAGGCAGGCTGGTGCCCTCACCAGTCTTTTATATAGCAGGGCATCCTCTGACTGGTCAGAGTAATTTTTGTAGAGTAATAACCTGACTGTGTCTCCTGCCTTCTGACCTGGATGAAAAGAGACAGGCTAAAAAAAAAAAAAAAGGGGCGTGAAGAAGAAGCGGGGAGAAGGGAGCAGGGTGGCATTGGAAAATACTGGCTGGACTGCTTCATCACAGTGCCTGGTTTACAGATGCACACCCTATTCCTCTGTTAATTTACCTCTTGTGGTTCTTCCTTCTACGGCTAAAGCAGTAAATAAGTAAGTTTGTGGGTGATTGTTAGCTGTGAACATTTTGGGGGCCAGTGAAGTGAGGACAGCCGAGGTGGTGGGTTGTGGCCTGGCAATGCTGAGCAGGTTTTGCTTCAGCTGGAGCCGGAGCAAAGCCGCTCTCAGCCCCAGCCGCCGCTCCCTGCGACTGCTGTGTTTGTTAATAAGGAGACAAGCGAGGAGAGCTAAAAAGGGAAAAGCAAGCGTCTTGAGGGAACTCTCAGCAACAGTAGCACACAGTCTGCTCCAGTGTATTTCTTGTGTGTTAAAGGAAGAGAGAGCTGCCATCCGGCCAGCCACGGAGCTGCTTCAAGGCCGCACCTGAGCGCGGAGGGGCTCGACCCCAAACACCCCCAGCACTGCGGGCAGCTGCGGTGCCGTGGGCGGCTGCACACCCGGGCTCACCCCGGCCGGAGCCGCTGCCCTGCGCCGCGCTGCTCTCGGGAGCGGACCCAGCCATGAATGACCCCCTCCGAAAACAGTTCCCACCTGGGCCAGGAACTTTGTGATGGGAAGCGTCAGCCCTGCCGCTGGTAGGGCGGGAGGAGGGAGAGCCGTGTAGCTGGGCAGAGGCCCGGAAACAGAAGCAGTAGCGGGTGGGACCAGTGGTACCTGTCCTCTCCCCCGCTCCACATGCGAGCCGCTCTCCGGAGGAAGCCGGAGCAGCGCTGCTCAGACATGACTGGGCGCACAGTGACTGCCACCCCGGCGCTCGGCACAGAGGCACCCCGAGCTGCGCACACACCGGAGCAGGAGTGGCACAGGGGAACCCCCCCGCCCCCCGTTTCACCGGCAGCAGCGGTGCCCTGAAGCTGGCGCGACAAGAGGGGATGTCCCTGCCTGCCTTGTCTGCCTGCCGGGGTACTCCGCGCACCCACGCTGAGCCGGAGCTGCGGGAGGGACACCCCCGCACACACGGGGGAATCAGGGCTGGCATCCCGTGCAGACGGCGAGCCGGGCGGCGGGCTACCCCTGCCGTGCGCGCACACGCGGTACCCCCGCGCACAGTCCCCCCATCCCCCGCGGATCGGCGGGAGGGGTNGGGTCCGCGCCCGGCGCCGCCGCTGCGCCCTCCCGGCTGCGAGTCCGCCCGGCTCCGGATCACGTGGCGGTTGCCGGAGGCAGAGACTAGAGAGGAGAGAAAAAAAAAGCGCCTCATTCCTTCTTCCACCGCCATACTGTATTTTATAGAAACTCTCATTTTTATTCCTCCCTTTTACTCCCGCTCGGTGAGTACCTTTCCGCTGACATTCTTGTCCTCCTTTTTTTGTCCTGTTTTTTTTTTTT